>JACXGK010007714.1:9755-24583 GCA_016801125.1 Novumbra hubbsi
GTCTCTCTGTCTGTCTCTCTGTCTGTCTCATCTGTCTGTCTGTCTCTCTGTCTGTCTCTCTGTCTGTCTCATCTGTCTGTCTGTCTCTCTGTCTGTCTCATCTGTCTGTCTGTCTCTCTGTCTGTCTGTCTCTCTGTCTGTCTCTCTGTCTGTCTCATCTGTCTGTCTGTCTCTCTGTCTGTCTCATCTGTCTGTCTGTCTCTCTGTCTGTCTCATCTGTCTGTCTGTCTGTCTCTCTGTCTGTCTCATCTGTCTGTCTGTCTGTCTCATCTGTCTGTCTGTCTGTCTCATCTGTCTGTCTCATCTGTCTCATCTGTCTGTCTGTCTCTCTGTCTGTCTCATCTGTCTGTCTGTCTCTCTGCTGTGAAGTCTCTGCAGGTCCTAAGATCGTCTTGGAGCGTGTGTGTGTTTATGTGTGTGAGACAGATGCAGATTGAGGTGAAAGGAGACGTGTACGGCTTCTCCCCCCTCATATCTGTGTGTCGTCTGCCCCGAGGCCTCCCTGGGTTAGGGGGCACCCTGGCCTTGTTTTGGGGGATGGAGCTGAGGGGTGGGGTTGATGGATGGACTGGCAGGCGGCACAATGACAGGATGGGTGTAGTTGGAATCACACTTTTCCTGATGTTGTTGTGGACTTCAGTCTTCAACTCATTAACTGTTTGAGAGGAACCGCCCTGCCTAAAGGAAAACGGGGGAATCTCCTGACCTGTAAAACTGTCAGACATTTTGCCGGCTCTCAAATGGCTTCTTAAGGCAAAAATAAATCTGCTCCTCCTGGGTTTGAAGGAGGTTTATAATCGAGGTTAAACAAAGGCTAAATGAAAACCATTATCTCCGGCGGCAAACCAGACTAATGTGTGTTTAACGTGAGATAAACTGCGTAGATAACGGGAGGAGCTTTAGACCTACAAGACGGGGCTGAACGGAGCAAAGTACAAGCGCAGACACACCCGTTGTTAGCAGGAGAAGATGAGTGTTACTCTCTGAGATGAGTGCTCCTCTCTCTCACGCTTAACATCTGCTCCCACCGACCACTAGCGGCTCCCCAGGAGGACATTGGAATCATTCAAAACTGTCGTTCACTTGGAGGTGAGAGGAGGTTTGAAGAGTGGGTGGAGGTGAGGAGAAGAGAGGGGAGGAGGTGAGAGGAAGGTAGAGAGATGGAGGAACGGAGAAGAGAGAAGATTGGGGCTGAGTTTGGTCTGTTTGCCGTTAGGTGAAGTCCAAGGCCTTATCACAGCAGGTGTTGTCTTAACCCGGCCTTGACCCTTGACCCGGTGACTGTCACCTAGATGCTCTTTATCGTTCCCTTTCCCCCGTTTTACACTGCCTCGTAGCACTGGTCGGGTGGAGCACAAGGAGAGAGAAAGGGGGTAAAAGACAGAGAGACAAGAGGATTGAGACGAGGAGAAAGAAAGAGACATGACCCTTAATCCTGTAAAGTCTGGGATCTTTCCGCTCCCATCCTCTACCCACCCTCCACCCAGCCTCCACCTAGCATTCACCCATCCTCCGCCCAACATTCCACTCATCCTCCACCCAGCCTCCACCCAGCCTCCACCTAGCATTCACCCATCCTCCGCCCAACATTCCACTCATCCTCCACCCAGCCTCCACCTAGCATTCACCCATCCTCCGCCCAACATTCCACTCATCCTCAACCCAGCCTCCACCCAGCCTCCACCTAGCATTCACCCATCCTCCGCCCAACATTCCACTCATCCTCCACCCAGCCTCCACCCAGCCTCCACCTAGCATTCACCCATCCTCCACCCAACATTCACCCATCCTCCACCCAACATTCACTCATCCTCCACCCAGCCTCCACCTAGCATTCACCCATCCTCCGCCCAACATTCACTCATCCTCCACCCACCCTCCACCCAGCCATAGCTTCAGGCTTGGAGGCTTTTGCCCTTGATGGTTTGATGCAGGGTTCTTTTACCACGTGTTACTCTGCCCCCTCTGACATGGGGGCGCTGCCATTCTGAACCAAGACTTCTGCTCCTTATGCAGACTTATTGAACCGGGCCTTGATGGCTTCACCATGGGCCCCGGACGCGTCCCGCTCCACGTTGTGAGTCGCCGGCACCGGATGATTTTACAGCAACACTCTCGTGGGTCCCAAGCTTCTGGCAAACCAGCGGCAATTAGAAGCTGCCTCTGGGGTGACGTTCTACCTGTGGTGCATCCCCAAAACGGAACCGGGGTTCTTATTTAGTGCACTGTAATTGGGCCCCATAGAGATCTGGTCAAAAGTAGGGTACCACCTTGCACACTATGTAGGGAAGGGCCCTGGTCTAAAGTAGTAAACCACACAGGGAACAGGGAGATGTTTGGGAGTCTGACCTCAACTCCGGTTCTGGACCATAAGCATTCCTGGGCTCAATGCTCCAACTGTGGGGTGGAAGTGTGTGTGTGTGTGTGTGTGTTTGCATTAACTGCAGCCTGGCCGCCAGTTAGAGAATGACTTGTTTACCAGAACAGACACACTCACACAGTTTGACACACACTAAACACCCTAAAACCAGATAGTAAGATAGATAATGCCACTCTCTGATAATGGATACTAAAGCAACTACATCAACAAAACCCTAACCTCTAAGATGGTTACAAATATTTGGTTTCAAACTTGTTTCCCAACACATTCTCTCTCTGTGTCCTGTGTGTATGTGGTTGTGTGTGTGCGTGTGGTTGTGTGTGTGTGTGGTTGTATGTGGTTGTGTGTGTATCTGTCTGTCTGTCTGTCTACTGTGTCCTGTGTGTATGTGGTTGTGTGTGTGTGTGGTTGTGTGTGTGTATGTATGTGGTTGTGTGTGTATCTGTCTGTCTGTCTGTGTCCTGTGTGTATGTGGTGGTGTGTATGTGGTCGTGTGTATGTGTTGGTGTGTATGTGGTGGTGTGTATGTGGTTGTGTGTGTGGTTGTGTGTCTGTGTGTGTGTGGTTGTGTGTGGGGCCATGTGGGCGGTAGTTCCCTGCTGTGTGATTCTAACGGGGCTTGGAGGGGGGGGCTTTGCCAGCCACCCATCACCCTCCCGCCCAGCCGTTCCATCGGCCTCTCTGCCCGGAGGGAACTAGGGTGATGAATTAGCCCCGGTCAGGCTTCAGTGCCCCCAACACATGAGTGAACAGACCCTCTACCTCTTTCACCTTCGCTTGGTCTTTGTTTGTGTTGATAAGAATCCAGGGTTAATTTACAGTACCAGTCTAAAGTTTGGACGTACTTCCCTATTCACTTGTGGATAGGCGTGTCCCGAGTTGCTCCGAACTTTGAACCGGTCCCGTATATCGGAGTGCCACGACTGAGACCGTTCTGCGGTACTACTGAATAAGTGTTGTTTTGGCCAAGCGTTACTGAGCTGCCCGCATATAAACAGAAAAGGGATGTATGGAAATGTCTCTGTGTTATTGATACAGATGTGTTGATCATGGAGCCTGTCAGGGCCGCACATTCAAACGCAGCAGAACCAGAGAAAATACTGTGGTGTTTTTTGTACAGAATATATTCCCACTTTTTTTCTTCAGGGCAAAATGAATGAAAGAACGATGGGTTTTGGATCACTGGCGTTGGTTCAGAATGTGAAAAGCAATTTAAAAGTTGTCCGGCGCTGCTAAACATTTCTGTTCAAAGAGGCCCGGTGAGAGAGGAAGCCCCTGGTGGGGTTTGGGTGGTGGGGTTTGGGTGGGAGGGTGGAGCCGAGCTGGGCACTCTTGTCCTCCATCTCTTTCTCAGCTGCTGGTGTGTGTGTGTGTGTCTTCAGCTATGATCTACTCTCCGGGGCTCGATTCTCTGATGGAAGACAGAGTCTGAAATAAATGAATGAATTCTCCTGCACCTCCACCTCACTCTCCCTCCCTCTCTCTCACTCTCCCTCACTCTCCATCCCTCTCTCACCCTCTCTCCCTGTATCTCCCTCTCTCCCTCCTCCTCCGTGGTGTATGTGGGTGTGTTGAGGGTTTCGGCTCTTCAGGGGAATATGTTTATGGAGAGTCTTTTTACGGCTACAGGACTGCACCAGAATATTGCCACTTTGCTCCATTCTGACCAACCTTACGTCATCTCCCTATCTGCCAAACACTGGGCGTCTCTCTCTGTTATGTCTCTGTGTGTGAGTGTACGTGTCACTAACCAGCCACCTGTTAATGTCAGTGCTGATTTTATGAGGTATGGCACACACACACACACACACTTTCCTAGCACTGTCACATTTCAACCCCCCAATCCTTTTAAAAAACTCATTTGGAGAAAAAAGGATCCCTGTCTGTTTCCAAAACGGCACCCTATTTGCTAAATAGTGCCCCACTTTAGACCATCGTCCGCTGGCCTTATATATTGTGAATAGGGTGGTGTTTGGGACATTTGCTGTGTGTTAAAGATAACCCCACCTGTAATGATCGTTAGCCTGAGGCGATGTCCAACGTTAAATCCCACCTCGACTTCCCATTCCATTAATGAGCGGAAAATGTAAGCTTTTTGGGTGAAAATTCCAAGTGTGGAATTTAACACAATTACTTTGAAGGAGTTCTCGGGTTGTGAAGGAGCAGAGTGTTCTAGAGAGGGAGGTGCAGACGGAGTGGAGGTGGAGACGGGGTGGAGGTGAACTGGGTTCAGCAGAAGAGTGCAAACACAGGAAAATAGGGGAGAAAGGACAGGGACGTGAAACCAGGGACAAGGAGGAGGTGGGAGAGAGCAAGGGGAGGTGGGGGGTATAGAGAAGAGACTGAGGAGAGAGGAGGTGCAGAAGGAGGACCTGTCACAAATAACTCACTCCTATAAATCGCTCTGAATTCCTTTTATTCCTGCACATCCCCTTCCTCAGCATTACACTCCTCCTCTGACAGAAGCCTCCTCTCACCCCCACCAGAACCGTTCTGTGGCGGTCATGCCGTGGTAGAGGGCTTGGGGTTTGTGTCGGTATGTGGTTCTGGTAGCTTTACGCAATTAAACCCAGGACTTAAAGACAGAAAGCCTGTGTCTGTACCAAGAAGAATGAAATACATGCATGTAGAAATAAGTCCATGTGCGAGAGGTATGTACATCCCCCTTAAGGCCAGTCAGTCTGGCCGACTTCTCTGGAGGTCCTTCACTCTCCATTGAACAGAGAGACCATCTGTTTAGAAGCCCAGAAACATCTCCTCTTTACGCTTCCTTAAACCGTCTGGCTGTCCCCTGGTGAGGGTTCCGTTAATCGTGTTTCCACGATCCCGTTGCGGGATAGAAATCCATGTTTGTAACCTCGTCGTCTCTCCTCCCCTTCAGCTGGAGTCGGAGATGGAGGCGTGCGAGAGGGAGAGCGTTGAGCTCCAGGACCACGCCAACGGGGTCCTGCAGCAGATCGCCGACCACTGCCCCGACATCCTGGAGGAGGTGGTCAACGCCCTGGAGGAGTCTGAGTGACCGGAGAGATACGGAGAGAAATGGAGAGATATGGAGAGATATGGATAGAAATGGAGAGAAATGGAGAGATATGGAGAGATATGGAGAGATATGGAGAGATATGGAGAGATACGGAGAGATACGGAGAGATACGGAGAGATACGGAGAGATACGGAGAGCCCCGTCCTTTATTCCTGCTGTTCCCAGTGTCTCCCTTGGGATGTGTGACTGATTTATTGGCAGTGATTGGTGCAACAATCCTTCCTCCGTCTTTCCTGACACTGAATCTGGAGTCATGGTAACCATGTTTAACTTGGGAAGGAATAATGCGTTCATTCACTATTTCTTTCCTGGTTTATTATTAAAATGGCAAACGTCAGGGTCGTCCCTCCAGAAGTTCTGTGGGTCCAGCGGAGTGAAAGTGTTGAGACTTGTGGTCTTCCGTTGTCCGGGTTTCATGAAGAATCGCTCGTCCATGTGTCACTGAGGTGGGGACTGACCCGCGCAGAGGTCAGTGGAATCCGACCAAAACCACGGAAACCACGCTGGATCTCCTCGTTATTCCCCAGCAACGTTCACCAACTGTTTTCTCAATGTGTGTTTCAAACTATGCCGAGGTTGGAATTGGAAAACCATGCGTGCCATCAACCCCGATCCACCGCGTTGCAGCTGAAGACGGCTGACTGCCACCGCCATCATTCTGTGTGCTACCTACGCTACCAGCTTGTGTGCTACCTACGCTACCAGCTTGTACGAATGAGAAGCAGCAAATAGAGCTACTTCTTTATGTTATGCAGCGAACCAGAAAAACCTGAAAACACACTCGTTGATTTCCTGTAAGAAATAAAACCTGAGGGTTTACGTGGGGTTTGTTAGATCAGGGGTTTTGACCGTGTGTATTTCCGTCCCCATTTTTGCCGACCACAGTTGAAGCCCTGTGTGGAGGACGTTTTAAAGGCCAATAGACTCTACTAAAACATAAATGAAACACTTGGGATGATGGGATACTGTGGTGTTTCCCTTATTTTTGGCAACAGGGGCTTTATTTTGCAATGTTCTAAGTAATCCTCTGTCCTTATAAAGTTGGGATATTACAGCTTACGCTTTTATCTTGTACATCTGAGATCTGGGAATATGGATTTAGATTGCCTTTCACTATAACATGAGGGTGTCTTCTATTTTCTTTTTTGCTGCCTGCTGCTTTTATTATAGTTTTTCCAGAGTTGGACATTTGTTGTTTTGTTTGATTATGACAAATCATTCGGGTGATCCCGGTAAAGTGTTTATTTTTATTGGTCTCCGTTGCGAAATGTTGTCATCTGTTGAAAAGCTGGAAGATGTGCGTGTCCCAAATGTCTACTTATTCCCTTCTGGCCAGGACTAGGACCCTGTGGGCCACCAGGATGTGCGTACACGCAGGCGGAATAAATATACTGGTGTCTCTTCAGGCCTGCTGAAAATCACGGGAATTCCGGGGCCCAAATCTAACACCCTTACCTATTTAGTGCACTACTCCTGATCAAAGCCTGTCCACTCTAGTGACTAGGGTACCACTTTGGCCCTGGACTCTTTAGTGCCTTTTCACACGGGGACTTCCTGCAGTGGTTGGAGCTCCTAGCCATCCTCTTAGATGTGCTTAGCAGAGTTGGGTCAAAAACAATCTTTCTCTTGTCAAAAACATCCTTTATTTCCTCAAAAACATCCTTTATTTCCTCAAAATCATCCTTTCTCTTGTCAAAAACGTCCTTTCTCTTGCCCTCTCTCTCCCCTCATTCTTTCCCCTCCTCCCCACCTCTTTCTCCCCACACCTCTCACCTCCTCGTCTCCTCTTACAGGGTCACACATTCATATCCGTTAACCCACGGCTCCGTTCCTCCGAGATGAATGTGACAGAGTTTCTGGCTGCGTTCTAAACACCACCCTGTTCCCTGGCTAGTGCACTGCGATTGACCGGCTGGAACCACGGTACTCTGATAAAGAAAAAAAACACCCCCGAGACTGTGTGTCTGGCCTGAAGCTCAGAGGCATTGTTCCACCGTCTCTGTCCTCACCGGCAGGTGCCATCGATTGAGGGAACCTTGGCCTACCGGTCAGCTCTCACCTTCTGAGGGTTCGTCTCGCTTGTGTGGGATATTGATCAGATAGATAGCCCGGCTCACTTCAACCTCTAGCAGTGAACCTTATTCTTCTTTCCACCGCGCCGGTCTTTGACCAGAACCTTGTGTGATAGTTGAGTGTGTGAGAGTTCGCAGTTGAGTCCTCTTTTATCTTTGGGTGATAATCCAACTGATAGGACTTGGTTGTTGTCACTCGCTGTTTCTCTTCCTCTCACTGTCTCTCTTTTCCTCTCGCTGACCCTCTCTCTCTCTCTCTCTCTCTCTGTTTTTCTCTACTTGTCTCCCCCCCCCCCACGTTGTGTGCTATTTCTCGTTTTCTTTCACCCTGACTCCCATCTTTTGTGCTCTCTGTTTCATTCCATCTCCTGTCTGTCTCTTCCCTCAACGTCTCATGTATTTTCCTGTCTGTCTCTTCCCTTATTGTCTCTTATGTAGTAAAATGTTTTTACATCAAATTCAAAATGTAAAAAGTTTTTTTTTAATATATTTCCATCTAACTTCATCCTCTGATCCGTGTTCAGATCTGTTCTCACAAGCGCCTGCGTTGTGTAAAGAGAACGAGAGATGTTGTCAAGTCGCTAAAGTTTGGAATCTTTTGGAATCGTGGTGAGGAAAGAGACTTTCTCGTGCTGTAGTCCGTTCTGACAGACCTGCTCAAGGGGGTCGAGAATCCTGGACTGTTCAGTGATTCCCTTTGATGTTGTTGAGAGGATTTACAACCCTTGGAGACCCGCGTGGCAGGGTAGACTGCCAGAAGATTAACCTTGTTCCCGGGCTTTGTGGAGATGGCTTATCCACCCGTCACTATTGGCCTTGTGTGGCAGTGACCTGATGGAGGAAGCGTTTTGTCATCTCCAAGGTGTGCTCCAAATGGAGTGGGAGTTTCTGCGCTTTTCGTCGGCTAAACCAAGTCCAGCCCAAGTCAGCCTCATCATATTACAAATGCGAAGCCGGTCCGTTTTCTACCACCAATTTAAGAATCGACAGAAGCTCAGCTGGGAGGGGAGGTTGTTTTGGGGGATGATTGGTTGAATAAGCCAAAGCATTTCCTGCTCCTCCATTCCGTCCGGCACGAGACAATGAAAAGTCGTTATTCTGGCTGAGAAATTGGTATTTTCCTCACGGTTCTCATGGTTCTAGTGGACGGACATCTTTAAAACGTTGCCCCGTTTGTCCAGAGAAGCCACAGGGGGAACTAGACATAGTGATGCTGTCTGCCATTGTGTTCTCCTGTGACCTCTGCCCTCTGACGTGTAGGATACCAGAACGGACGCGTCCCCTTGTGTCAGCCCGTTCCTGGAATGCTGTTAGCCACTGCTCTGGCCTCAGGTCTGCTAGTCTTATCCGCGTGGCAGACACCGCGACGAGGGTGGTTTGTTGCCGGTTTTATATCAGCTGTTAACACACATCGTCTTCCTCATACTGAGGAATGCTCACCGTCACACTCTTCCCACGCCCTTCCTGGGTAACTTTCCTTCCGTTTTTCTGTCTCTATTTTCTCTCTTATCATCCGTGGGTCTGGAATGACACATCAGTACACCACACCAGATGGAGGTCTCATCGTCTGTGTGTGTGTGGTGTGTGGGTGTGATGTCACAGGTTTTAATGCAATAAACGCAAATTGCATGTTAGTAATGTGAAGTGCCATTGTTTAAGTGTGCCAGGGATTTTTTTTTCCGGGTGTTGGAGGAAAGGCATTGCGAAAAGGCTAACGGGAAAATGTTATCCTTTTTTATCATATGCATTTCACGTATTCCTAATAGTACATTTTTTGTTTTATTTCCCCAAACAAGATTTCCTGTGATGATTGGTTTAGCGCTGCCAGTCATGTCCTGGTTGAGCTCCGCCTCCAAGACCACTACAGACTAAACACCCACCCTCCGTCTCTTCCTCCTCCACCTGTCTCTTCCTCCTCCACCTGTCTCTTCTTCCTCCACCTGTCCCTCCGTCTTTCTCTCCCATCCAGTCCTTCTTTTTCCACTTCTTTCCTAGACATCCACACCCCCTTCAGACCAGCTGCCTTTTACTCAGACAGCAGCAGAGAATACCCACACACTCAGATGCATAGTATTCCCAGGCACGTATACATACATACACACACTGTGTCTCACACACGTACTCCCATCAAAACACACCGAGACACACAAACACACACACACAGTACGCTGGGCTGGACCAGGGCCTCTGTAGAAGCAGCGAGACAAGACCCTCTAGAGACCTCCCTAAGAAAATAGTACAAAGATGGACAAGAAAAGCTGTCATAACTAGGAACAGGTCTGGCCCAGTGACTCACACACACACACATACACACAGATCTCTGCGTGTGTGTGTGTGTATATCATTCCGTTGGGCTTGAGGATCCCTCTGATTATAGGTTATCTTCAGTTTTAGGCTTTAATCAAGCACCAGAAGATTGTGTGGAAAGTCCCTTCCTCTAGCTTAGAGCCTAGTGATACACACACACACACACCCCCACGCTGTGTTTGTGTCTAAATACTACTGGTATAGAAAAGACCCCATGCGTTACAGAAGTGTCTTTGGGAGTGTTAAGGCAGTGCTTATTTCATACCCCCCCACCTTAAAAAAAATAAACGCACTGCATACATTTGACAATTGGATATTCTAACAAAAACATAGTGATGTGATTTTGTAATTATTTCTGTACTATTAGACCCAGAGGATTCTCCCTAATGTTTGTTCTGGACAGACTGACTGGGAGCCTGACAGAACCCGTTGTGTCGGAGACACATTAGCAAAACAAGCGTGTCCCAAATAACACCTTGCTCCCTAGCTCGTGTCACCCCGGTCAGAAGTAGTGCACTTCACAGAGGCCAGGGTGTGATTTGGGAGGGTGGGCGGTGTACGTGTGAGGTGGAGCTCCTTCTGCTTTCTCCATCTGATGCTCCCAACAGACTCCACTGGAGCACTAATGGCGGATGGACGGACGAAAAGAGAGGAGGAGTGAAAGAGGAGGAGGAGTGAGAGAGGAGGAGGAGGAGTGAAAGAGGAGGAGGTGGGTCTGCCTGGCCATCTTGAGAGGTTTTACCATGTCTATGACGATGTTTAATATCTCTCTTTTTATTGGATGACGTGCAGAATTTAACACGGCTCTCTTAGCAGCTGTAGAGAAAACCGGACACAAGTATATGCAAATACATGAATATATATTTATAAATAGATGAGTTGAATGATATTGACAACTGTAAGGATTTGCACAAAGTCTGAGGAGAAGGAATGATCCGTCTTAACACAATGGCTGCAAACTCCCACAATCTGTTTTGTCTTTGTAAAACAATTAAAACAAAGTTTGTAGTTCAGAACTAGCCTAAAAGCTAATATGTTTCTGAAAAGTGTCAAAAACTAAAGGTGTTAACACACTTTTGAAACAGCTAAATGTGTTAACCCTTTTAAAACAATTTGGATTTGTGTATTGTACTTGTATTACTCACTATCTTCTCTCTCAGTTTTGGAGTGTTTACTGTTGTTGTTGTTTTTCTTGTCCAGGATTTGAGGTTGATAACTGGTGTTTTTTGCAGCCTGGCGATAACATTTTTGATTCTAGTGTGCCTTTTTCTTTTTTCAAACTGCCCAAAATGGTAACTATTTTCCTACTTTAGAGTCCTAATTCCTAATTTAGAGTCCTACATGGGGAAAAGGCTGCCATTTGTGATGTTGTCAAGGTGTACATTGAGGGAGGTTAAGATCCTTCCTCCAATGATGCCAAGCACTTCAATAGACTTTTAGAGAATTTCTGAGTAAAATCCATGTATTGATCAGATTCTTATGAATCAGGCCCAAATGTTTTTTGTGTATAATCCAACAAGACAACAAACACAATTCAACATGAAAATCCAGAAGCAAAATGTCTTTCGAGCACTGAATTTACATTTGGTCGAAACCTCTGGACCTGAGGCGCTTTTAAAACCAGTGGTCCGAATTGGAAAGGCACTCTGTGTGACGGGACCGCCTACCATTCTGTTCAGAGGATAGATCCTTTCATGAAATCCCAAACTGAAATTGATTGGTCTTTAAAACGGCCATCTTGGCAGAACCTTTTGGTACACACATGGCCCCTTTGTAGTGCCCTTCATTGTACACTTGGTAGTGTCACTCCAAGAGTCCCAGAACTCCTTTTACTGCATGAAGCCGACTTTCTCAGGCAGTTATTCATTCAAACCCCTCAATGACCCATTTTACCATGTGTTTTTATTTACAATATTTTCCCTGTGCCCGCACACGCATTGGGGGGCAAGATCTGGTCACGTGTGTTGGTTTCTGTACAGTATCCCGAGTTGGATAGATCAGTTCACAAGTAGGAAAAGAGTTACTGCGTAAGTACTGTGTTGCGTGTTTGATTGAATTGGACCCAGAATGGAGGACCCCTGTTAACTGACACAAATCTACTTCAGTAAAAAAAAATTATTCTCTCTTTTTTTAATTTACATTTTTAAGAGAAATGTTAGTTCTGTTTTATTATCCTCTGTGAAAACTGAAAAATTGCTGGAGATTTCTTTCTGTATAAAAGGAGTTTATTGAGTCTTGTTGTATTATTGTATTGAATCTTTGTAAATAAACATGTTATTAGCCCTAATCTCTGGCTTTATTTTTTTCCACGCATTTACCGTTTTGACATGTGATGTTCTTAAACACAGAAGCACACACACACAAATTCTCACGTCTACACAGACGTGCAATGCACAGAATCACACACACCATCAAGATGGAGAAAGACTTGGGGAGAAAAAAATCCTGATGTCAGGGGAGACAGGCCTACTACATCTTCTTCACAGGGGGAGACAGACCCACTTATTTTCCTTCACAGGGGGAGATAGACCCACATCTTGTCCTTCACAGGGGGAGACAGACCCACATCTTCTCCATCACAGGGGGAGACAGACCCACATCTTCTCCTTCACAGGGGGAGTCAGACCCACATCTTCTCCTTCACAGGTAAAGACAGACCTACATCCTCTCATGAAGACTTCTGCCCTTAGAGCCTGGTTCGGTCTATCTTCTGAGACTTGGTGAGATTCAAGCTCTGCAGATTTGAATTGGACTTGCACCCTGATCACCACTTTATGGTGTAAACCTTGATTCCTTCTTGTTTATCACAGTTCGAGTCTTGTTTGTCACCTAACAGAGGAGATGGGGATTGTACCTTGTTCTTGTGATGGATATAATGTGGCATCTTTATATACTTTGAATTCCTTCATTTTACGCCGCTTGCTCTGCATCACAGTCCTCTAAAAATGAAGTATTATGTCTCCAGAAATGCCTTGCAATTACAGACTATTACAGACCAGGATCCAACGTGAGGCAGGGCAAAACAGAAACGTGGTTTTATCGTTGTGATTCAACAGGGTTACAAGCAGAGCTACAGAAACGTGGTTTTATCGTTGTGATTCAACGGGGTTACAAGCGGAGCTACAGAAACGGGTCTGATGGACCGGACCGGGTGCCAGAAGCCCGAGCACCGCCCAACTAGCGGGAAGAAAAAGCCACCGTGCAAATGTCCAAGCGTTCGCCCCCTGTGGAGGCCTCGCCTTAAAGGGAATTCCCGTCCAGGAGGCTCCGCGCGGTCCGGCCTCGAAGCCGAGCACGGGGACAGGAGGCCTGGGGGGTGTTAGCACCCGTGGCCCAGGCCTTTCTCCCCCAGGCTGTGGCGCAGGGTGACGGTGCTGCTTACCGATCACAAAGGATCTGTCAACTCCGTAGTGTTGGGGAGTAGTGGCCGGTGGGGGCGGAGTGACGGAGGGGGTGGAGTGACGGAGGGAGCAGTGGGGGCGGAGTGACGGAGGGGGTGGAGTCGCCGGTGGGGGCGGAGTGGCCAGAGGGGGCGGAGTGGCGAAGGGGGTGGAGTGGGCGTTCTCTGGCTTACAGTCAAATACAGGATTTATTTTTGCTCAGAAATTTGTCTTTTGACGAAATCAGATTAGCCCGGGATAATATATTTGATGTGATGTGAAATCTGATGTGATTCATCACAAGAACTATTAGTGGGAAACCTGCCTGGAGGCTTCATGGATACCAGGTCTGATCCACTAGTTCTGCCGGGCTCGACACCCTGTTTATAAATAGTTACTCCTCTCTCTCTCTCTCTCTCTCTCTCTGTCCCTGCTCGTGTATTTTTTAGCTGGGATAAGGAGGGCCGTCTGTGGGCGGGGAAACGATGTGGTTTCAGCCATGGCGGCCAAAAGTGCACTGATTGGAAGACAGGGAGGGGGAGAGAGCGAGAGTGAAAATAAAATGGAAAAAAGCAAATATCCCGAAATAACACCACATCCATAGGAAGGCAGAATGTGGAACAGGGAAGGAACGTTTAATTTTTTTCTTAGCACTTTCTTGTATTTTTAGAAAAAAATGTCTTAACAATTTTGAGAAATTCCTCTCAGCCTCTTTCACATAAAACGCACACAAACCAGCAGTGTTTAGAGGAGTGTAGAGGAGCGCGGTTAGGCTGAGGAGATGACCTCTAAAGATGGCTCTGCGAAGTCGGGTCGGCACAGGAAAGAGGCTGTGGGATGATGTCATAGCTAGCAATCGGCTGTATGTTCGTCCTTGCACGTGCGTGATTGTGTGTTGGCATGTGCGCGTGTCTGTGTTTTAGGAGGGGAGACGTGTGGACGATGGGGGAACACGCCTCCTGGTGTGTCTGTGTTTTAGGAGGGGAGACGTGTGGACGATGGGGGAACACGCCTCCTGGTGTGTCTGTGTTTTAGGAGGGGAGACGTGGACGATGGGGGAACACGCCTCCTGGTGTGTCTGTGTTTTAGGAGGGGAGACGTGGACGATGGGGGAACACGCCTCCTGGTGTGTCTGTGTTTTAGGAGGGGAGACGTGGACGATGGGGGAACACGCCTCCTGGTGTGTCTGTGTTTTAGGAGGGGAGACGTGTGGACGATGGGGGAACACGCCTCCTGGTGTGTCTGTGTTTTAGGAGGGGAGACGTGGACGATGGGGGAACACGCCTCCTGGTGGTGTGTCTGTGGTGTTTAACAGATGCTCTTATCTGAGCAGTTATAACTGATGTCACTACTGTCCATTATGATACCCTGCCTGTGCATCCTAGTCAATGGGGACAACACTGTAGGGGACAAAACCCACACTGGAGCTGAGGATAGGAGAAGGACAAAGCCCACACTGGAGCTGAGGATAGGAGAAGGACAAAGCCAACACTGTAGGGGACAAAACCCACACTGGAGCTGAGGATAGGAGAAGGACAAAGCCAACACTGTAGGGGACAAAACCCACACTGGAGCTGAGGATAGGAGAAGGACAAAGCCAACACTGTAGGGGACAAAACCCACACTGGAGCTGAGGATAGGAGAAGGAC
>JACXGK010007715.1:0-24600 GCA_016801125.1 Novumbra hubbsi
ACTATGGGGACCATGGGGAGACGGACAGTAGTGATGTATATATGCTGACTATGGGGACCATGGGGAGACAGGCAGTAGTGATGTATATATGCTGAATATGGGGACCATGGGGAGACAGAAAATTGTGCCCAGGGCTCTATTTCCTCAGTGGTGTAGTGTCTTTAGGCACCCAGTACTCTATTTCCTCAGTGGTGTAGTGTCATTGGGCTCGCAGGGCTCTAATTCCTCAGTGGTGTGGTGTAATTGGGCACCCAGGGCTCTAATTCCTCAGTGGTGTGGTGTAATTGGGCACCCAGGGCTCTAATTCCTCAGTGGTGTGGTGTAATTGGGCACCCAGGGCTCTAATTCCTCAGTGGTGTGGTGTAATTGGGCACCCAGGGCTCTAATTCCTCAGTGGTGTGGTGTAATTGGGCACCCAGGGCTCTAATTCCTCAGTGGTGTGGTGTAATCGGGCACTCAGACACCAATATAACAGGGCTGATGATGAGGCAGATTGCCAGCAGCAGCTATTTTAGGATTGTTTGTGATTTGGTCTTAGTGTTTTAGTCTTCTTGACTACCCCTAACTTTTCACAGGTACAGGATCTGGTTTTAGAGCTAAAATACTTTGTGAAATACTCTTATACATATCCAAATTAGGATGGACACGCCCATTGTGTTTCTACCAACTTTTAGCCTTAAGATGTTTTTTTGAATCGTCCTCAGAACCACGCCAAGGGATGAATGAAAAGTTAGGGGTTAGGGTTTGAATGAGAAGTTAGGGGTTAGGGTTAGTATGAAAAGTTTGGGGTGAAGGTTTGAGAAAGATTTTGAATGGAAATAATGTTTTGGTTCCCACAAGCTTAATAAAATGTAAAATGTGTGTGTGTGTGTGCACGCACCAATAAGAAACAGCAATGGTCCACAGGCAGGGGGGGGGGGGTTAGGGGTAGGGGATGACAGTGTGCTGGGAACATTCACACACACCCTCGCCAAACACACACAAACACGCTCATCCACCTACACACACTCCAGAAACTGTCCTCCAAACATGGCCTGGGTGCAGTAAATCAGTTCAGTTCGACTCACAACAGATCCAACAGGAATCTGGGTCACAGTGGTCCAATGACGCACACATGCACACATACCACACCAAGGCACGCACAGACATATACAAGGACCCCCCAGGAGAGGATGTTTGTGGGGATGGAATGTTCACTATGAGCCTTCTGCTCCGCAGAGATGCAGCACCAAACATCTAAGTCTGTTTCCCACCAATTCCAAATGCAATAGAAGATCCCTGTTTAGATGTCTGTCCTCCTCCTCATCTTTCTGTCTCTCCGTTTGTTTCCCACCCTTCCTGGACTCCGCCCACCTGGGTCTTACGATGTGTCTGGTGTACATGTGTCACATGTGGTCCTGTTCCTCTAGATGCCCGTGGTGGGTACTGCTATGCCAGCTTGCTGAATGGGCGCTGTGCCAACCAGAACTTCCAGCTGCTGACCAAGATGCAGTGCTGCTGTGACAGCGGACGCTGCTGGTCTGACGGATCGACCCCGGAGATGTGCCCTATTAGAGGGACCGGTATGAACCGACCCCCTGACCTGTGACCCCTGGCTCATGCCGCTGACCAGTAAGAATGTGTACAATTGTAGGTGCCATTATAATTCATTGTGTTCCACTGTGTCTCCGTGGTCTAGATGAGTACCAGAAGCTGTGCAGCCAGCTGCAGACTGGGACGGGGGGTGTGGTGCCTTTCCCTGGAGTTGGTCCTCAGGTCCCAGGTACCTACCCAGACTTCTACCCGGGTCCGCAAATCCCTGGTCAGCCAATACCTGGTCAGCCAATACCTGGTCAGCCAATACCTGGACAGCCAATACCTGGACAGCCAATACCTGGACATCACCTCCCAGGGCAACCATTCCCAGCTCAGCCTCCGACTCCAAGAGGTAAGTACAACTGACAATTGCTCGGCAATGTACAGTATTCAGAAGACTTTCTACCCTGGTTTGAAAACTATTTGAGCAGTGCAATGTGTCAAATGTGTCGGAGGGCCTGCTGTCTAAATCTTGATCTACAGGTTTGATCTAAACCTCAGTCAACCATGATGAGAGGTCTCAGGTAGGAAGAGCACCTTCAGCGTCTTCAAGGTTGAGCTTAAGATGGTGATCTGACATCCTAGGAGAACAATACAGTGTTATTAGCATGGCGGAGATCTGATGACATGAAGGATCAAAGAGGAGCCTAGAACAAAACCTTGGGGGACACCAGTTTTAGGATTAGGTCATGCGGCCACTGATTGTCTCTACAACGGTAAGAACGACCTGCAAAGTGGGTTGCATTACGAGTGTGCAGAGCATGAGATGCCCATCCCAGAGAGAAAGGAGGATTGGATGGTTTAATAAGAATTAGAATAACTGAGAATCAGTTAAGATTAGAGAGAATCAGCAAAGAGCTTCTGTGACAGATACAAGAGTTGTCTCTGTTGATTAACTTGTCCGGAAGCTTGAAAGATAGTGGTCAAAGAGCTAATTCACACAGACCTCAAGTGTTTTGGATGTAAAAGTAGGGATAATGATCTGTAGTTTCAGAGGGGTCAAGAGTTTGGCGAGGTCTCAGGCAATCTGGAAGTCAGGGATGAGTTGATGAGGCAAGTGGGTCTTGGAGATCGTCTCTAGAGATAATCGGGGGAATAAAAAGCAGAGGCCCAATAAATATTCTGAACTGTCACTTAGGGAGACCCGATGTTACGTTCACAATCACAATATTACTGAACTGTCACTTACATATTCTGAACTGTCACTTAGGGAAACCCGATGTTACATTCACAATCAAAATATTACTGTTTAATAATTACTTCAACAAAAGATCAACAGAAATAATAGAGAAGCATGTCCCTGGAGAGATTTCTTTGATGTGACAATGTACAAACCATCTGATTATCTCCTTCTGGCCCTCTCACCCCTCTCCTCTTCCCACTCCATATATCCTCCTCTCCTCTCCCCCCACTACTCCTCTTCTGTATCTGGTCCCCCACTACTCGTCTTCAACACTCCTCCCCATCAGGTGTTATCCAGACCCAGAACATCTCTATAACTAATATGTGTGTGGCATTCAGCAACCTGTGTCTAAATGGCCGCTGTGTCCAAATCCCTGGAGGCTACCGCTGTGAATGTAACATGGGCTTTAGACTGGACGCCAGAGGAGAGTGTATTGGTAAGGATGTCTCAAAGGGGGGCACAGAGGGAGGTGGGAATGGAGGATGGAGGGTTTCACGGATGGGGGACAGATTGAAGCAGGGATGGAGGATGGAATGAATCAGGGATTGAGGACAGAGGAAACAGAGATGGAGGACAGAGGATGCAGAGATGGAGGACAGAGGAAAGCAGGGATGGAGGACAGAGGAAAGCAGGGATGGAGGACAGAGGAAAGCAGGGATGGAGGACAGAGGAAGCAGGGATGGAGGACAGAGGAAAGCAGGGATGGAGGACAGAGGAAAGCAGGGATGGAGGACAGAGGAAGCAGGGATGGTGGACAGAGGAAGCAGGGATGATGGACAAAGGGAAGCAGTGATGGAGGACAGAGCAAGCAGAGAGAGATGGAGGACAGAGGAAAGCAGGGTTGGAGGACAGAGGAAGCAGGGATTGAGGACAGAGGAAGCAGGGATGGAGGACAGAGGAAACAGGGTTGGAAGACAAAGGAAGCAGGAATGGAGGACAGAGGAAGAGGAGTATGACTGGCCAGAATTTGGTTCTTATGAGCAGAGTGTGTGTGTGCTCTCCAGATAAGGATGAGTGTGAGCAGAGACCGTGTGTGAACGGTGATTGTGTGAACACTGCTGGATCATACTTCTGCCAGTGTCCTACTGGATTCCAGTCCACTGCTACGAGGACAGAGTGCAGAGGTAATACATACACCACATACACAAACGTTAAGCCCAGAAATGTACATTAATGGTGGAAACATTCCAAAGGTCTTTGTATTCATGAATTATTAAAAAACATAGCACACTGACCCGTGCAATCAGGTGGTGTTTTAAAGAGATTATCACTTAAAATAGTTATGTCTCACAGCAAGATAGCACAACCAAATTCGATGTTTGGGTGTATCTCTGAAAGGTCCTCACTAACATGGTCATGGCTCCAAGAGAGGTGTGTCTTCGACCTTCTACCTGATAGTTAAGCTAAATAGCTAGCTTGCCTCTATTACAACTTTGCCCAAAATATAAAGAAATATGAGCAACTTGGATAAAAACAGTGATATTCTGTACCCTGGGAATGAATCAGAAATGCACATTTGGGTCAATAGTCCCCTCTAGTGAATGCCAACCATCTTGTCAACCTGTATATATATTATGCACTGCTGAAAACATTACGCATTTCATCACGGCAACTCATAATGTGACTCAGTAGTGTGTAAGGCCCCCACGTGCCTGTGTGCACTCCTGACAAAGTCTGGGCATTCTCCTGATGAGACAGTGGATAGCGTCCTGGGGGATCTCCTCCCAGACATGGGGATTCTGAGGATTTTATCTCAGTTTCTAACAGCAGTCAGGGTACTGTTGGCTATCACGTGGTTGTCTGGAAACCCTCAATGAATATGCCAATCCAGACCATCACTGATGAATGGTGGATGACGTTGGAGGCTGCAAAACATTCACCACGGCGCCTCCAGACTCTTTTACGTCTGTCACATGGGTTCAGATTTGTCAGAAACCTGCAGACCAGACTAGCTCACAGGAGGTCATTTTGTACAGCTCTGGCAGTGCTCCTCCTGTTCCTCCTCGCATAAAGGAGCAGATGCTGGTCCTGCTGTTGGGTTGATGCCCGTCCAGCTCTCCTCGTGTGACATGCCTCAAGGATCTGGACTACCTGTGCAACCTGAATGGGACGCAGTGGCAAAGAAATTAGCAAAACAGTCAGGAAGGATAAGGAAGAGCAATTGTCTGGGCCACCACCTGTAAAACAATTCCCTATTTGGGGGTTGTCTTGCTGTGGGCTCTGTCATTTTCATTTGCACCAAAACCTAATGAGTATCCCCCTCCCTAATGGGACATCTCCCTTGGCCTCCCCTAAATAAACAGTATCAGGCACAGTTGGTTCAAAAGGAAAACTCACCGTCATCAAACTCAACCCATTAAGCCTAATGTCTTCTTACACAATCATGTGTTTCTGCTGTTGTCTGTTGGTGAGACCGCCTGTCTCCTCTCACTGTTTGTTTTCCCTTATTTAGTACCCTAGCATGCGCACACAAACACACACGCGCGCACACACACACACTCTCACATTCGCGGCCTGTGGTTGAAATTGAATGGTATGTGCGTGTTTCAGACCTGGATGAGTGTGTGGCCAATGGTCGTATCTGTAACAACGGGAGGTGTGTGAACACTGAAGGGAGCTTCCATTGTGTCTGCAACGCTGGCTTTGAGCTCTCCACTGATAGGAAGAACTGCCAAGGTTAGTCTGTCTGTCTATCTCCATTTTCCCACGGATCATTCATATTTTACATTGAACCTTGTGTGTTGGTTTTCCTGCCCGCAGACATGGACGAGTGTCTGATCAGGAACATGTGTTTGAATGGGATGTGCATCAACGAGGATGGAAGCTTTAAATGTATCTGTAAGCCTGGCTTCGTCTTAGACCTGACCGGACGCTTCTGCGTAGGTATGTGTTCTGTCCAATCGCTACACTCCTCACTGCCTCATCAGTGAATCGCTCAGCCAATAACAACCCTTCTACTGCCTTATTGATGCTCTTAAGGTTTTTCTCAGTCGCTTTGGCAAATTTATTCAACATTCTTTAAACTAGTGCCACCTAAATGAAATGTTTTTTTTGTCATTGTGTGAGTTGTACTGGTCAAAATGTTTAGACCCTGGGGATTTTTGTTATATATATATACGTTGTTCTACTTTTTTGTATTGACATGGATCTGAATGCTATTGGGTAACACAATGACATTTTTAGATACCAGTTTCAACAGTACTGGGAAAGGTAACTCTGTACTATGCTGTAGTACGCAGGTCATAAATAGTGAGCAGAAAACTTGCCACAAAATGACATTAATGAAAAAAATGCAACAACAAAGAAAAGCTACACACTACAAGTTCCCATCTTCTTGGTAGACATCCTGTCATGTCTTGAGACACATCCTGACGGATGTGTTCCTGTGGTGCACCGGGGGAAAACATCTCTGTCATTTCATGATTGAGTCACCCCCGGCAGGTACTTTGCCAATTTCGCAGACATAATAAACATTTCATATCTCTTTTGAGACTTGAGCCAAAGCGATTCAGAAAAAGTGTTGATCCATTCAGTTCCAGTCAATCTTTTAAACATATACTATGCAAATCTAGAGACCTACAGCCCCACTTCACTCTATTCTCAGACCACTTTAAATCTTTCAAATATTCTAAACATTTCCAACTTTCTTTACTGGTCTAGGGTGCGAGGGAAATGTGTGGACTTTTCTTTTGGTGCCTTAAAATACCATTTGAATGCAGGTCTAGTCTAGCACTGGAGAGACAATATATATGTCTTTTTATATATATATGTAAGTCTGACTTATCCCACAGAACCAGCCACAACAGTGTTTACATGTCATTAGGTTAGTTGTTAGAACACACCACTTTGGTTTACTTAGGAGGCTTATGTAACTGGAGCTCGAGAAAGCTGTTCTCTTCTGTCATGTTAAATGATCTTCCCTAGGAGATGAAGTGTAATGTTATTCAGCCATTATGTCATGTTATTTGAGTATCCCTGGGGGATGAAGTGTGAGGTTATTCAGCCATTATGTCATGTTATATGATCTCCCTGGAGATACAGTGTAAGGTTATTCAGCCATTATGTCACGTTACATGATCTCCCTGGAGATAAAGTGTGATGTTATTCAGCCATTATGTCACATTATATGAAAGTTACTGGGTGGTGAAATGTATTGACTGTTGATATGATAGTTGATATATATATATATATGGTTTTGTATGTATGTTTATGTATATGTGGTTTGGTTTGTCAGTGCTTTGTCCTACTCCTGGAATAAGCATATAACACCCACAATAAAGATATATCCATTGAAAGTTAATTCAGTCCAGAGGAAGGCTTATACTGGTTCTGGAACAAAGCCCAGTGTTCTGATATATCCTCTCATAGCCATGTATAAAATCCTCTCCCCCATGATCCTCTTGGGTCCACCCCTGCTGTTGTGTCCTGTTTCCACGGCAGACATTGACGAGTGTGAGACTTCCGGGATGTGTATGAACGGCCACTGTGTGAACACCGAGGGTTCCTTCAGGTGTGAGTGTATGCCTGGCTTGGCCGTGGGTCTGGACGGACGCGTCTGTGTTGGTAAATGGCTTTCTTCTTTCTCTCAACATCTGGATTTTTAACAAGACCGTTCGCATGAACGCAGTTATAAAATTGCTACTTTGACTTGTACTCTACACGCAAATAAAGGTTTGCAAAAACCTAAAGGGGGTTATTCAGCAAATTATCAAAGAATTCTATAAATAACCTTTCGGTTATAAACCTTCAAGCCTAGTCTAGGAATAAAAAATCTAACTAAATGGAGATCACCCTTGAGCTTGTTATTTTAGTCCTGGAGTTGGCTTAATCTGTGCCCGCGAAATCAGCCCTTAGGGTACCATGTAGAACCAATTTCACACACAAACAACATGGAACAAGGAACTGCTAATTATTTCTCCTGGAGCCCTACATGGTTCTTCAAATGATAATTCTACGGGCTCAGATGAAGATTGCTGTCGTAACCCTTTGGTATAGACGTGTTTGGGAAAGTATTTCTGTACGAGAAATATTTTTCCAGTACGAGAAAATGTTCAAATGTCATTTCATGAGCACAGTTTGGGTGGGCGGGATCGGTTTGGGATGACGTGTGTGTAGGGGACTGCAGAACTCCCCTTCGCACACGAGTTTAGCTTGGTAGTGGTTTGTCTGCGTGAGGGATGGAGAGATGGAGTGGAGGAGGTTGGGAAAGCCAGTGACAGAGGAACCAAGAGAGAAAGGCGTCCCACATGTCTGTCCTGCCGCCTGCAGACACACACATGCGCAGCACTTGTTACGGGGGATACCGGCGGGGGCAGTGTGTGAAGCCCTTCTTCGGAGCCGTGACCAAGTCGGAGTGTTGCTGTGCCAGCGTGGAGTATGCCTTTGGAGAGCCCTGCCTGCCTTGCCCCCCGCAGAGCTCAGGTATACGCAGAACACAGAACACAGAACACTGAACACTGAACACTGAACACTGAACACTGAACACTGAACACTGAACACTGAACACAGAACACTGAACACTGAACACTGAACACTGAACACAGAACATCAAACATGATATAACAAAAAAACATGACTATATACAAGTATGGTATAAAGACTACATTTAAAATGAGAGTGCAGCATAGAAAACACAGCAAGTTAATCTGCCCATTACATTGATGTCTTCAATTCAACCTTGAACAAACATGTTTAATTACTAGTTGCATAGGGGTGACCCTCCATGGCAGGATCCAAGCTAATGTCTCATGAACCCTCTCTGAGCAGGCAGGTTTATCCTCAGTTGTCTGCTGTTTGAGTTCATCCACCAACACAGGAGACTAACCCATCATGATGTTGTCTTCATGTCCTGAAGCCCCTAGTCTGTAACTGACTTAAGTCTTAAACTGCTTATCTGTCTAATTCTAACGCTCCATTCCTCCACCCATCTAACACCTCCCACCCATTCACAACGTTCATCACTCCAACACATCATGCTTTTTCTCCAACCTTTAACTCCACAATCCTCCAATCCTCACATCACTCCATTCCTCCCCCTCCAGTTCCCACACCTCCACCTCTCCTCCCCTCCAGTTCCCAACCCTTCTCCCCCCTCCAGTTGCCACACGTCCACCTCTCCTTCCCTCCAGTCCCCAACTTTTGTCCTCCACCCCTTCAGTCCACAATCCTCCAACTCCCCATCACCCCAGCTATACAGTACAGCCTGTCATTTCTCATTAGCTCTGCCTGTTAAAGTCTCTGTATCAAAAAGACGCCAAAGTTCCACCACATTAAGGGTTCATTTCATATACATCTAGACCAAATGAGAAAGCATGGAAATGGATAATAACATAGTATTAAATGTCTCGCTCTGAGATCTCTGGATTTTGGCAAATGTGATGTTTTCACAAAACGCTGTTATTTCGTTTAAGTAGGCTCGTTTCACTAACCCTTTTGAGTGTGTGTGTTTGTGTGTGTGTGTTTGTGTGTGTGTGTGTTTTGCAGCCGAGTTCCTCGCTCTGTGCAGTAATGGCATCGGCACCACCAGCGATGGCAGAGGTAAACCCAGGATTCACTTTTACTGACCTGGTGTGTGGGTGTGCATCTCAGTTAAAAATAATGTATCTGCCACACAAATATTGACATTTTGTGCTTGCTGTGTGCGTGTGTGTGTGTGATGTTTCTCAGACATCAATGAGTGTGCTTTGGACCCTGACATCTGTCAGAACGGTGTGTGTGAAAACATGCTGAGGACCTATAAATGTAACTGCAACATGGGCTTTGAGGTGGACACCACTGGAAAGAACTGTGTTGGTAGGTAGAGTATTATCTCTGTCTGTCCCTCCAGACTTATATATGAGTGTATTATCTCTGTCTGTCCCACCAGACTTATATATGAGTGTATTATCTCTGTCTGTCCCACCAGACTTATATATGAGTGTATTATCTCTGTCTGTCCCTCCAGACTTATATATGAGTGTATTATCTCTGTCTGTCCCTCCAGACTTATATATGAGTGTATTATCTCTGTCCGTCCCTCCAGACTTATATATGTGTGGATTATCTCTGTCCGTCCCTTCAGACTTATATATGTGTGTATTATCTCTGTCTGTCCCTTCAGACTTATATATGTGTGTTTTATCTCTGTCCGTCCCTCCAGACTTATATATGAGTGTATTATCTCTGTCCGTCCCTTCAGACTTATATATGTGTGTATTATCTCTGTCTGTCCCTTCAGACTTATATATGTGTGTATTATCTCTGTCCGTCCCTCCAGACTTATATATGAGTGTATTATCTCTGTCCATCCCTCCAGACTTATATATGAGTGTATTATCTCTGTCCATCCCTCCAGACTTATATATGAGTGTATTGTCTCTGTCTGTCCCTCCAGACTTATTAATGAGCAAATTTACTCTGTCTGTATGTCTTCCGCAGACATCGATGAGTGTGCTGTCAACAGGCAGCTATGTGATAACGGCCTATGTAGAAACACTCCAGGTAGTTTTACCTGCCACTGTCCAACTGGCTTCCTGTTCCACACAGAGACTGACGTCTGTGATGGTGAGATACGCCGTAAAAAATTACATGGCTCATTTGATTTCCTTATTAACCGTGTGTTTGTTTTTAACCTGCAGACATTGATTCGTTGTTGACATGGGTCACTGTGTTTATTGTTTATTTTGTTCAGGCTGTGTTTTGTTTCTAGTCAACAGTTTGTTTTGTTACTAGTCAATACATTCGTTGTCACCCGCAGACATTGATGAGTGTGAATCCAGCCCATGTGTGAACGGGGAGTGTAAGAACAGCCAGGGGTCCTACCTGTGTCTCTGCTCAGCAGGCAGTACTCTGGACGCCTCAGGAACACAGTGTATAGGTATGTGACCTATACACCTCTAGTGTGAGCGTGCATTGGTCTGTTGTGCATGTGCACTTTGAGTGGGTTACTTTAAACAAAGGTTTATAGTACTACTTTCGTTGGTACTATATTGACGGCTGGAGGGACACTGTTGTCTAATAAACACTTGTTTCTGTAGAGACCAGTAAAGGAACGTGTTGGCTGAAGGTGATTGACGGACGCTGTGAGATTAACATCAACGGGGCCACGCTGAAGTCCCACTGCTGCTCCACCCTGGGAGAGGCTTGGGGAAGCCCCTGTGCCAAGTGTGAACCTGGTAAGAGTTGTAGCCCAACTGTGCGCCTGTAGACCTGTAGCTAAGTAAGAGCTGATCCTGTAGCTAGGTAAGAGCTGATCCTGTAGCTAGGTAAGAGCTGATCCTGTAGCTAGGTTACAGTTGATCCTGTAGCTAGGTAAGAGCTGATCCTGTAGCTAGGTTAGAGTTGATCCTGTAGCTAGGTAAGAGTTGATCCTGTAGCTAGGTAAGAGCTGATCCTGTAGCTAGGTTAGAGTTGATCCTGTAGCTAGGTGATAGTTGGTCCTAGAGCTAGGTGAGAATTGATCCTGTTGCTAGGTGAGAGTTAAACTTATAGCTAGTTGAGAGTTGATCCTGAATCTAACTAAGAGTGGAACCTATAGGCGGGTGAGACTTGATCCTGTAGCTAGGTGAGATTTGATTCTACAGCTATGTGAGAGTTGGTCCTGTAGCTAGGTGCGTGTTGATCCTAGAGCTAAGGTAAGTGTTGATCCTAGAGCTAAGGTGATAATTGATCCTAGAGCTAGGTGCAAATTGATTCTAGAGCTAGGTGGGATTTGATTCTAGAGCTAGGCCTGGTGATTCCATAGCTGCGTCACGGGTGGGCTACTGACAGCATTCTTCCTTTCCCCTTCCTTGAGTTCCTTCAAGATACCTATTCTGGAACCTGGTGACCGTTAGGCCTGAGTTACATTATTCTGTCAGGTCGAGCAACCATAAAAACCCTCTTACTGTCTGAGTATAGCATGTAGAGATGTATTTAACATAGCCTGTTCTGTCCTCCTCCGTTTCAGATCCGTTCTGCACTAAGGGTTATGCCCGGGTCAAAGGAACCACCTGTGAAGGTAAAGTCACCCTGACTAGGACCATTATTATAATTAGTACCCATTATTGCACATTGTCACGCATTATGGAACATTATCATTAGACTTAAATTCTAAAAAAAACATTTTTAAAAAGCATGCCTTTGTGTGGGCATATATACGCAACTGCTAAAAAAAAAAAAGTTATTGAGTGAGATCCCACCTGTGAGACCTGGAAAACCTAAGATGGCCACGGCTGTGTAGCTGGCCCCATAATATGTATGTACAGAGGCGCCCACATACAAGGACTGTGTGATGAATAAAGATACATATGTTGATGGGGAGGACCACTGCACTGAGGGCCCGAGGGAACCAAGACACAGGCTCAGCCTTGCAGACTTCTGAACCTCCTTGAGTCCGGCATACTTGTTGGTCTGTTGTGTTTGGGTGGTTGTTAATGGAGTCTCGGCTGTGTGTTCTCTCATCACCGGTAGATGTGAATGAGTGTCAGGTGTTCCCGGGAGTGTGTATCAACGGGAAATGTGTGAACACCGTGGGCTCCTTCACCTGCCTGTGTCCCACCGGGATGACTGTCGATGCCACTGGACGGACTTGCATAGGTGAGTACTATAGTCCGCAAGCACTACACCAATGGGAATTGTAGTTCATTGTACTGATGGGAATTGTAGTTCATTATGCCAACGTCAATACGGCAGCAGCCAGCGCTGCTCATTGCACTTACTCGTGCTGCTATAGCGTGTTGCCACCGCGTGTGTTTCCCCCTCCAGACCTGCGCACAGAGCTGTGTTACCTGAGCCACGAGGACGAGCGCTGTGGAGCCCCCATCCCAGGGCGTCACCGCGTGGACGCGTGCTGCTGCTCGGTGGGCGTGGCCTGGGGCCCGGAGTGCGAGGAGTGTCCGGAGAAAGGCTCTCAGGGGTTCACCCAGCTCTGTCCCCGGGGGCCTGGCTTTGCTAACAGAGGAGACTTCGTCAACGGACGGCCCTTCCTCAAAGGTAGGCCCGGCACTGGTCCGTTCAGCGACCAATCAAACAGGCCTGCTTCACCGTGTGCGGATGACCGATCTCTAACGCGCCTCGGCTCCCTGTTTCCTTGTCCCTCCACCCGGTCAGATATAAACGAGTGTAAGATGATCCACAGCTTGTGCTCCAACGGGAGGTGCAGGAATACCATTGGCAGTTTCCGGTGTCGCTGTGACAAGGGCTTCTCTCTGGACTCTGATGAGAGGAACTGTACAGGTCAGAGCAAACCACAGACAATCCCTGTTGTTTAACTCATTCGGCACACCCATATACCCGGAGACGTTTGTTGTAAAGACCAGGACATACAAGTTCACATACATGTTTCACTCTGGCTGCCCATGGGAATCGAACCGACGACCCTAGCGTTGCAACTGCCACGCTCTAGCATCGGAGTGAGGCAGGACCATGTGCCTAATGACAAGCATCTAGTACTTTATAATCCCCCTAAAATTACCCAATGGGGGCATCCTGTCCTTAAAGACAAGCAACATGTTTCCCAGTGTGTTGGTCTCCAACCTAAACACGGTGTGTCTGTTCCCCCCCAGACATTGACGAGTGCCGCATCTCTCCGGACCTGTGTGGTCAGGGGACATGCGTGAACACAGCCGGAGAGTTTGAGTGTGAGTGTTTCCAGGGTTACGAGAGCGGATTCATGATGATGAAGGTCTGCATGGGTGAGTTATAAACCGAACGCATCTCCACACACCTCTGTAACCCCCCCCCAACCCCATCTCAATACTAGATTCAACCTGTGTCTGCAGTGGACAGATGAATAAAAGGATGACACACACGGAAACCACCTTCACAATCCCACTGCCACAGACCTTCACAGGGCAACGGGATGTGTTTAATTGGAAGTGCAAGCTAAACCGCACCAGGACTCAGGCACCAGGGTCTGTGTGTGTGTGTGTGTGTGTGTGTGACAGCCCTCCTAGGCCTGTGCTGTCTGAGTGTTCTGGCCTTTATGGGAATCCCAGACATATGTTCAAGGCACGCTCAGATCACCACGCCCTCACCCTACTGTACAGTTTGTTTCAGGATTATTTTATTTTATTGCAATTTTCACACACACACACACACGCTCCATCATTCAGCCACGTTTAAGTGCAATTACTGGTCATAATGTCTTTCCATCTGTGAAAATGGTTAATGTTTGATGGTTTATTTCTTTATTTAAGAATGTAATAGCCATGGCTTAGCTTTAAGCACATTCCTGGGAGCAGTTATAGTTATTATTCCCACAAAGTATTAATGACTACAGATGAGACTACAGATGAGACTACAGATGAGACTACAGATGAGACTACAGATGAGACTATAGATGAGACTACAGATGAGACTACAGATGAGACTACAGATGAGACTACAGATGAGACTATAGATGAGACTATAGATGAGACTACAGATGAGACTACAGATGAGACTATAGATGAGACATACAGATGACATTACCGATTAGATTACAGATGAGACTACAGATAAAACTGCAATTGAGACTACGGATTATACTGCAGATGACTACAAATGAGATTACAGGTGACTAGAGATGAGACTACAAATGAGAATTCAGATGTCTAGAGATGAGACTACTGGTAAGACTACAGATGAGACAATTGATGACTAGAGAGAAAACTACAGAAAGTAAATGGAGAAATAGCCTTACGTATATTCCACATTGTGTGGAATACACACAATCTCTCTCTCTCCCTTTTCCTCTGTTCTTCCCTCTCTCCCACTCTCACCTCTTTGTACATCTGTGTGTGTGTTCGCACTTTCCAGACATTGATGAGTGTGAGCGGAACCCCCTGCTGTGTCGTGGCGGGGAGTGTGTAAACAACGAGGGAAGCTTCCAGTGTTTGTGTCCTGATGGACACGAGATCGCCCCAGATGGATCGGCCTGTCTCGGTGAGTGACGTGGTCGCCGTCGAGCGACTGAGTCAAACGAGCATTCAGCCTTTTTCTGTTCTCCTCCTCAAGTGCCTCTATGAACAGACATGTTCAAACGCATCATTCGCCTTGTTCATTTTTGACCAGAACAACCGGATGGGTGTCATTTAAAAGTTGATGGAAATAGTGAAGACCGTAGAGAAACAGGGCCCCTGAGCGGTGGCCTGAGTCACTGCCTCGCCGTACAGCTGCATCACAGTGGCCGGGTGTTTCTGGGAACCCTTGTAGCGACGTACTGGCATTTCCTGGGGGTCCTGCGTTAGGCGCCGGCGCCTGGCTCAGTGCTGCCCGTGGTAGACGGATTGAAGTCGCACAGGGCCGCCTTGTCACAATGTTCTTTAGCAACAACTTGTGGTAGGACAGCCATCTGCAGTCTCTGGCTGAGGAATGTGTTATCCCTAAGCGCACATGTATAAGCTATACATGTCCTGGTTTGGGCAAGCAGTGTGATCACATTGGCTTGGTGAGACATGTTTGGAGGAGATAACTACACCTGCATGTTTGGAGGAAACATCTACACCTGCATGTTTGGAGGAAACATCTACACCTGCATGTTTGGAGGAAAGAACTACACCTACATGGTTGGAGGAAAGAACTACACCTACATGTTTGGAGGAACCATTTACACCTACAGTGGGGAGAACAAGTATTTGATACACTGCCGATTTTGCAGGTTTTCCTACTTACAAAGCATGTAGAGGTCTGTCATTTTTATCATAGGTACACTTCAACTATGAGAGACGGAATCTAAAACAAAAATCCAGACAGTCACATTGTATGATTTTTAAGTAATTACTTTGCATTTACTAGTTACTCCCCACTGTACATGTTTGGAGGAAACAACCACATCTACTGTGTAGTTGTTGTGACAAGGAAAGGCCAACACTGGAAATGTCCTGGGCTATTCTACTGGAAGGGAGAAACAAGTCGATTGCTCCTCTGTCTGTGTAGAGGCAGGATTGGAGCAGAGAATGTGTGTTCTTTGCATGTAAGCTATTGTGTGTGTTGTTGTCATGTGTTTATGTGTGAATCTTGGTATATGCCTAATATGATGTGTGTTGACATGTGTAGTGTCTCTCTCTTGTGTGTGTGGGCTAAATGGGGGGATGTATACTTGAGCATGAAGGCTGTAGTAAGATGATAAATGCGCTGATATCTAGGTTGACGAGTGGAAGACCATCTGTACCGTAAAGACTAGCAGCCCCGTGAAATGAATTGGATGGATGCTTTGCTCTGACTGAAGCATGTGTGCTTGTATTAACAGATCTGTGAGGACTAGAAGCTTGCCAGTCTGTGAAAGAAAGGCTATTTTTGGCTTGCGGTTAAGGTTTGGGTTATGTGTGAGGTTTAGGGTTTGAATTAGGGTCAGGGGTCAGTGGTTAGGGAAAATTTGTTTTCCTTTTGGGAGGAAAAGTAATACAACTGTGTGTGTGTGTTGTTTATTAGATGATAATTGTAAATTTTGCCACTTTGGGTTTGTAGCTAATTTAAAAAAGTGAGAATGGTAGAAACATTGGAGAAGTGTTTTGTTTATTTAAAAGCATCTCTGGATGTAGTGACATGTCTAGCTGTGTTTAATTTGTTTGTGTGTGTGTCTTTCCTTTGCAGATATTAACGAGTGTGAACTGAGTGAGAAGCTGTGTCGGAACGGTCAGTGTGTGAATTTGATCGGACGCTACCAGTGTTCCTGTAACACCGGATACAAATCCACAGAGAACCGCCTGGCCTGCGTTGGTGAGACATTAAACTGCTACATGGATTTATATGTTGAAACTGATAAGTGTTGTTTATAACTTTGATCTGTTGGGCCATGGAGCACCAATCCCTAAGAGTCATAAAGTCTTCTGTAAATTCCATTAAAAAATGCATGACGTTCGATAAAGGAACAGTTATGTGCATGTCTCATGTTTCACTGTCTTAATGTCTGTAGAATAATATGGGTCTGTGTTCACTCTACAGATATCGACGAGTGTACAATCCAGAATGGAGGTTGTGAGACGTTCTGTACAAACTCTGAGGGGAGCTATGAGTGCAGCTGTCGCTCGGGTTACGCTCTCATGCCCGACCTCAGAAGCTGCACTGGTCAGTAGACGAGATGCACAGCATGTCTGTCTGAGTCAGTCAGTCTGTCTGTCTGGGTCTGTCTGTCTCACTCTCGGTCTGCTTGTCACATTGTCCTCCAGACCACTTCAAGCCCAATGTCTGTCTATTTACATACCCAGAGCTAGAAAAACCCTGTCAAAAAACAGCACTAGACAGAGACATCGGGCCCTGTGAGAGGACTGAATCATCCTCATTCAATTACGGTCTGATTCCAGAAACACATGACTCCCATTGGCTCTGTTACCGGGGAGAGATACCACTACCAGAATCATTTACACTGGTGCAACTAATAGAATAGACAAAAGCACATTGTTGTCCAATCCTTCATACTTCTCCATGTTTCACCCGGTTTATTGTTGTCTAATCCTTCACACTTCTCCATGTTTCACCCAGTTTATTGTTGTCCAATCCTTCACACTTCTCCATGTTTCACCCGGTTTATTGTTGTTTAATCCTTCCCACTTTTCCATGTTTCACTCGGTTTATTGTTGTCTAATCCTTCACACTTCTCCATGTTTCACCCAGTTTATTGTTGTCTAATCCTTCCCACTTCTCCATGTTTCACCCGGTTTATTGTTGTTTAATCCTTCCCACTTTTCCATGTTTCACTCGGTTTATTGTTGTCTAATCCTTCACACTTCTCCATGTTTCACCCAGTTTATTGTTGTCTAATCCTTCACACTTCTCCATGTTTCACCCAGTTTATTGTTGTCTAATCCTTCACACTTCTCCATGTTTCACCCGATTTATTGTTGTTTAATCCTTCACACTTCTCCATGTTTCACCCAGTTTATTGTTGTTTAATCCTTCCCACTTCTCCATGTTTCACCCGGTTTATTGTTGTTTAATCCTTCCCACTTCTCCATGTTTCACCCGGTTTATTGTTGTTTAATCCTTCCCACGTCTCCATGTTTCACCCGGTTTATTGTTGTTTAATCCTTCCCACTTCTCCACGTTTCACCCGATTTATTGTTGTTTAATCCTTCACACTTCTCCATGTTTCACCCCGTTTATTGTTGTTTAATCCTTCTCACTTAATGTTTTTCCCGGTTTATTGTTGTCTGCCAGGTATGAAGCTTCGCAAGCCACCGTTCTCAGCTGTTGCAAATGTCCATGAACTGATCTATGTGCAGATTCTCCGTCTGTTCTTCTGTCCTCATTCTGTCGTTACGGATCTGCGTGGGGATACTTGTTGACCCAGACATTGTTGACAAGTGTTGCAGTGATTGTTTGTTGTCTCTCACCAGACATTGATGAGTGCGATGAAAGTCCAGAAATCTGTGAAGGAGGACAGTGTACTAACATTCCAGGAGAGTACCAGTGTATCTGCTTCGATGGTTTCATGTCTTCTGAAGATATGAAGACCTGTCTGGGTAAGTAACTTGCATATTGACTAGCTCTAGTTTTCTAAGCCACTGTATCCAGACCACATATGGACCAGATTTCGGTCTCTGACTGCTACAGTGTGTTACCTCACCTCTCATCTTTTCTGACAGTCACTCTCCATCCTATCAACAGAAAACAACCCCATTGTTTAAAAAAAAAAACATCCACTACCTATTATTCTTCTGGATTTACTCTTTCCGAAAAAGACCAGACACCAGAAAAGTTGTCTCGTTAGAACTATGTGACATTTTCCGTGTTAGTGTTAGTTTTGATTTACATCTCCAATCTTTCCTGCTGCATCAGACACATGGGAATTAGCAGCACCAAACCACATATGGATCTTTCTACACTCACTTTCCTATTGATTTATCCTGACAATTTAATATTAGCGTAGAGGTTATCCAAGGTATAATTCATGAAATTATTGAGTTTTGAGTGTGTGTGAGTCAGTCAGATGCGTTAGGAACGAATGACATTCAGACTGCTTTCACTGTCTAATATAAAGAACATGACAAGACTGATGAAAGACTGGCATTAGAGTGGAAACACACACACACATTCTAAGTGTATGCACAGCTCTGAACAGTGCAGGGGACCTTTTTTGGTCAGTATAAACACTTTGTAGAGGTTTTATTTTTAGGTCTGTCTGAGGAGAATGGACATATCACTCCCCGCGGCCAATCATTAGCTTATAGGGAGTCGACAGTACTTGAAACAGCCGATGATCAGCTGATTAAATTCAGTCCACCTATTAAGTGATGCGGGATGTTAAAACGTATGTAAACATGATATAACCCTCTTCGCTCTATCCCCTCTCTCTCTGCTTCCAATCCCCCCTTCATTCTCTCTCCTTCTTCCCCTCAGATGTGGACGAGTGCGTGTTGAACCCCAACATCTGTCTCAGTGGGATGTGTGAGAACACCAGAGGGTCCTTCATTTGCCACTGTGAGCTGGGCTACTCTGTGCGCAAGGGAACAACTGGCTGCACAGGTACACGCACACACGCACGTGCACGCACACACACACACGCACACACACGCACGTGCACACAAGTGCAAACGCACACTCACCGTGGGCTCACCTGGCTCCGTGGTCAGACGTGTGCTTCAGACTAGATGACCGGTCCTTTGTTGTTGACTCATTAGCTTCTCTTACCCATGACGTGATGCTCGGGTCACCTGTTTGACCTAATCACCTGTAATCCAGCCAACACACATAAACACTGCCGTCGGAGGACAGAAGGAACCAAAGCAGCTGTTCAAGGGAAAGAAAGGGGTGTAACTTAGGTAACTGACCGCATAGTAGAAACACACACACGCACACGGAACGTTTTTTGTTGAAACCCAGTCAAGCTGTGCTAGCTGGATTTCGCCACTCCTGGAAGTTGTATAGGTTATAGCAGCACTCCATAAAGTCTTGCTACTGTGTGTGTGCGTCTGGTTTCCACCTGCGTTCTTGAGTGCGTGAGATCGGAAGACCAATTTGACAATATATCCTCTGTCTTTATAGGGTTTGTGATGTCTGAAGTCATTCTGGATAGATTAGTGATGTCAGGATGAGTCACCATGTTGTCAAGGCTCAGTGGTCCCCCTCAAGCACACACAAACAAACTGATTTTTCTGTCTGTAAAACAGCTCATGAGGAGCCCCTAACACACACACACACCTCAGCACACAAACACGTGCACACACTCCCAGATGTTTCCATTTTCCTTGTTTTGAGAAAGCTGGAATTGCATAACAGCCGTCTCTGATTCACAAGTTTGGAATTTGGTTCTCTGGAATGGTTCTGTAATTCCTCTCAGACAGGGTTCTAAAGTACTTGTAATGCACCCTGAATATACTGTCCATTTTATCTCAAAAGGCACCCTGTATTCTTTCTAGTTTACTTCACTAAGGGTTGTGACTGTGTCAAACGCAGTCCACTACTACACTAGGCTTCCATGAAATGTAGTGTGCTACATGGGGTATAGGGTGTGATTTAAGAGAGGGAGAGAAAGAGAGAGAGACATACTAACAGAGAAAGATGTGAGCCAGTTGTTAACAGTTGTTCCAGAGGAATCATTTATATGCTGTATTCCACACTGCTTAGCATTTATAGACTGTGTGTGTGTGTGTGTGTGTGTGTGTGTGTGACAGGGTCGGGATCTACAAGAGAAGCTGATGAGGGGTTTATAGGCCTGGGAGTTTCCCTGTGCAGACCTGCTTTAAATCACTACATGGTGAATTCTCTGTAGGCTGTGGTCGGGTTAGGAAGTCATGGTCCTGTGGTCGGGTTAGGAAGTAATGGTCCTGTGGTTGGGTTAGGTAGTCATGGTCCTGTGCTCGGGTTAGGAAGTCATGGTCCTGTGGTCGGGTTAGGAAGTAATGGTCCTGTGGTTGGGTTAGGTAGTTGTGGTCCTGCGGTCGGGTTAGGTAGTTGTGGTCCTGTGGTTGTGTTAGGTAGTTGTGGTTGTGTGGTTGTGTTAGGTAGTCATGGTCCTGTGGTCGGGTTAGGTAGTTGTGGTCCTGTGGTCGGGTTAGGTAGTTGTGGTCCTGTGGTCGGGTTAGGTAGTCATGGTCCTGTGGTCGGGTTAGGTAGTCATGGTCCTGTGGTCGGGTTAGGTAGTCATGGTCCTGTGGTCAGGTTAGGTAGTCATTGTCCTGTGGTTGGGTTAGGAGGTCATGGTCCTGTGGTTGGGTTAGGAAGTTGTGGTCCTGCGGTCGGGTTAGGTAGTTGTGGTCCTGTGGTCAGGTTAGGTAGTTGTGGTCCTGTGGTCGGGTTAGGTAGAGTTATGGTCAACTGGTTTGGTTATTGGAAGTTAGCGCTGCTCTGATATCAAATAAATAATAATACGTGTTCATTTTATGTATGAGTTGGGACGTTTAATTTAATCATCTTACTTTGGCCTGAATGTCAACCCTATGAAACATAAATTAAAAACTAACAAAAAGAATATTTAAAAAATGTCTCGCTTTTCTTACACGTGGCTATTTAGTTTCAAAGGCGACGGAAGTATCTGTCATCTAGTGGAACTCTCACCGTCACGTCTCTGTAATCAAACACAAGAGAGAAACCTGCTGTGCCAGCCCTCAAATTAACACTGAACACCACAGGACAGCCCCATCTAAACACACATCACATGGATGGCAGGGACACAGTGTGTGGTGTGGAAACCTTCCATCCTCATCAAGTGAGACTTTTCTTTAATTAAAAGCTCTCTGAGTGGCTACATTACTTGATTACTGAGAAGAAGACTGAAACTAAGGATACATTGTTTATGAGAGAGAGAGTGAGAGAAGGGTGAGAGAAGAGAGAGTGAGGGTGTGAGAGAACTATAGAGAGTGAGAGGGAGTGTGAGAGAGAGAATGAGAGAGAAAGTGAGAGAGAGAGAATGCTTGTGACGGAGTTCCTTGACTATTTGTGTGTTGTTTATAAAGAATGTGTTTTTTTTGTGCAGATGAAACCCACATCGTATAGAGGATGACTGGGTGATATCTGACCGGCTGTTTTTTCATGTTGTTCACAAGCAATTGAGCCCCTGAGCGTAGAAGGATGTAAAAGCCTTGTTTTTTTTATAAGATAAAGAGAGTTTAATTGATCTTGTTAATTGTTCCGATTTTTGAATGTCTGCATTAATGTTTGATAATTATAGCTAGCTAATAATCTGTGCAATAATCTATTTTCAGAGAGTGAGATATAGTTGTGGAGTGTGGTAATGTAATTGTAATTGGTTTTTAATGAAAGGATTTTATGTTTATTAGTAGAGTTAAGCCCAAACACACCATAATCATTGCTTTGGGACAGATTTACGTTCCAAACTGACATCTGGACCAGGGAACATGCCAACCATTAACATTTAAATGGGTTTCTGGTACAATAGCAGTCATACGCACACACACACACAGTCACAATTATATCTACACTCTAGGAACGGTCACAGCTCAGTTGGCATTTGTTGTTGGGCTGCATGTCTGTATGTCTGTGGTGGATGCTGGCTGATCCAGTGAGTCTGTGGGTTAGGATACTGAACCAGACCAGACTAGACCAGAGGGTCTGAGCGGATGAAGCCCGGACTTTAGGTCAGGGAGACTGAACCGGACCAGACTAGGGTCTGTTTAAGCCCTGTATTGCCAAGAGAGGTTAAGCAAAATGTACCTCAATCCACCTGGTGTTGGGGAATTCACCATCATATTCCATGGTCTGGAGAGAAAACAAACGGTTGTCTTCTGACCATCATTTCCAGACAATCAGAATGAAACCAATTACAACAAAGAACTACATAATTTATTGGCAAACACAACTACATAGCTAAATGCAATGCTATCCAGTCCTATCATCAAACTGTTTCATCACGGATAAATGATCTACACCTTGTAAAAACTGGCTCAGCGAGCACAGCCTTGTCACAGAGAAGAGATGGCACAGGACAAAAGGTTGTGAGATCACTATAAACAAAACTCCCCATACCTCTAGTATTTACATGTTCTATTGTTAATAACGTTTCCATTACAACGTTGGGACACAACACCTGCCTCTAAACAGATAGATCAACAAACCCCAAGTCAGCACATGACAAATCAATAGACCACAGACGAGGCGAGTTTCACAAGTGAGTTTCTCACTAATTGTCATACCTGTTTTCTCTTGCCAGATATTAATGAGTGTGAGATTGGCGCCCACAACTGTGACAGACAAGCCACCTGTACCAACACGGCAGGAAGCTTCAAGTGTAGCTGTGGTCCGGGATGGATCGGAGACGGCATTAAATGCACAGGTATGAACAACCTGAGTCCAGCTAGCAAGGAACAGCTTCAACCAGGTGGAAATGGATATGGCAGCTATAAAACCGTTAGGAACATTGATGAAAAGCTAGCATATGTTCCCTTACGACTTGTAGTAAGCCGGATAAACGACTATCAACTTTTGTATTACTATGGTACCTGAAACATTGCAGAAACGTATCAACTATATGCAGCGATCATCTGGAGAGTAGGTTCCTTTTAAATAATAACACCAATATTCAGCAATCTACATGACATATGCAGCTCTGGAAACAATGAAGAGACCACCGCAACTTTTAGTTTTTCTTTCCAAATGATTCGATTGAAAGGCAGGTTTTGAGTGAGGAAAAGAAGGGTTCTACTAGAAGTGGTCTCTTGAATTGAACCCTTCGGTTTCCTTTTCATCTTTTTTAGAAAGCAAAGAAAAAGGTGCAGTGGTCTCTTCATTGTTTCCAGAGCAGTAGATTATTAAAAAAAAAAACATTCAGGTTGGTCACAACTAATCAGGCACAGTTGGACAATCCATGAGTTATTAATTAATGACCAAGCCACAATAATGTCTGATCTGTGTGTTTCAGACCTGGATGAGTGTTCCAATGGGACCCACATGTGTAGCAACAACGCCAACTGTCTGAACACCATGGGCTCCTATCGCTGCCACTGCAAAGAGGGATTTTCTGGAGATGGCTTCTACTGCTCAGGTCACATATGTGCACCAAAAGATGATGGGTTGGGTTTTTTTCATGTGTTTTGGATAAGTACAGACAGTGATGAGTCTCTAATGTTTGTGTGTTTGTGTCCTGGTACAGACAGTGATGAGTGTGCAGACAACGTAAACCTGTGTGAGAGTGGCCACTGCCTGAATGTTCCTGGAGGCTACCGCTGTGAGTGTGACATGGGCTTCATCCCAACCCCAGAGGGAAAGGCCTGCGAGGGTAAGACATTGAACCTGTATCCACCCTGGGTGTTATCACGGTCTCGGTGAGGGACGGAACCAATTTTTTTAAGGAAACTGTGAATTTATTTAAACAAAAACAGAACTCGAACTGTACACGAAATAAAAGGTGCTGGATTAAACAGCAAAAACGGATAACTAACAAAACATAAAACAAACTGTGAAATAACTTACTGACGAACATGTAGCGTATCCACAGAACAGAGACACAAACAAAACAGGCACGTTGGCAAGGTGCACAAACAATAAACCAAACCTAACTTAAGTAGGCTCCCAATCAGAGACAACAGACAACAGCTGTCTCCGATTGGGGAGCCCTGAACAACAGCATAGAGGTGCCTAGAGGCCCTCACTGTGTCTCCTGGTTTCTCTCTGCCCACTCTGTCTGTTCCTCACTGTGTCTCCTGGTTTCTCTCTGCCCGCTCTGTCTGTTCCTCACTGTGTCTCCTGGTTTTTCTGCCCTCACTGTCTGTTCCTCACTGTGTCTCACCTGGTTTCTTTGCCCTCACTGTCTGTTCCTCACTGTGTTTCCTGGTTTCTCTCTGCCCACTCTGTCTGTTCCTCACTGTGTCTCCTGGTTTCTCTCTGCCCTCACTGTCTGTTCCTCACTGTGTCTCCTGGTTTCTCTCTGCCCACTCTGTCTGTTCCTCACTGTGTCTCCTGGTTTCTCTCTGCCCTCACTGTCTGTTCCTCACTGTGTCTCCTGGTTT
>JACXGK010007716.1:0-24439 GCA_016801125.1 Novumbra hubbsi
TCGTTCACAGAGCTAGCGCCCAGTACTGCGCTGCTTAGAAACTTAGGTTCGCTATTCCATGTTCGTGCCTGCGTGCACTGGGACATTATTGTCTATGCCTGTTTAGGCTTTTTTTGAGAGGTTTCGTGGTAATAAATACCGAACCGTTGAACTCACCTGCGCCTTGATCTCACTCTGTTTTCACACGGATCGTCACAGATACGATCAATTTCCTGTAACTAACACATTCATTAGACACATTGCATTTTATATTTTGAAATTCAGAGATATGTAAACATATGTCCAAGTGACAGTAGCACTGTATATAAAGACTTTTGTGATGGAAGTTCTAATTCTTCTTGAAGGACATGGCAGGTACGGATCATAGGACCTTATGTGGAGGAGACTACTAGATTCTGCAGGAGACCCAGGACAGCTGTGAGGGGGGTTAAAATAAGCACCTAGCCTTATTCAGTCACTCACACACCGACTGTCCCACCGCTACGAGAGGAATCTACTTTAGAGTGCGGCAAGTCTTCAGCATTGCCTGTTCCTGAAAATAAACTTGGATTCTGTGCCTCTCTACTCTTACACTAGACACTGGGACCTTGATTTCCAAAAGAAATAAAGAATTGTTTTTTATCTGAAGAGTGGACTTTGGATTACTGAGCAACGGTCCATTTCTTCTTCTCCTTCGCCCAGGTAAATCCTACGCTTATGGCAATGTCTCTGGTTTAGGATTGGCATCAGAATAGGAATGCAACACATGTAGACCATTTCCTGGACACTTCTGTTCGTAGTGGCCCTTGATGCACTGACTCCAGCCTCACTTCACTCCTTAAGGTTCCTGAATCGGCTTTGCATGACAATACTCTCAAGGATGCAGTCATCCTGTTGCTTGTGTACTTTTTCACAGTTTTCCATTCCAATCAACTTTCCATGAATATGCTACAGCACTCTGCAAACAGCCAGCCCTATCACATACAATACTACGCTTGGAAACTGACATGATCTTCTGCAATCCCAGATACCTGGAAACGTTTTGTGAGGAATTGTATTGCTTGTTACAAGCCAGGACTAAATGTTGATGAGCAACTGTTCCCAACAAAAGCATGGTGCCATTTTGCCAATTACATGGCCTACAAACCCAAAATATTGTATTTTATTTTATCTTATCAAAACTAAATTCTATTGGATCTTTGAATAATGAGTGGTGTGTACATTTAATTTTGTACATTTTGTAGGGTATAATACCAAGAAAAATACAACAGCATTCTTCGTAATAGTTTTTTTCCATTTGGTAAGACCTTAAATACAAACACATTCTTGTATTCTTCTAATTCATTAACCATTTAAAATGTAACATTTTCTAGACTATTCTATGTAGTTTGATAACTACTTTAGTAGATAAACTGATGGCTGGATGGTGTTTGGCTATGGCGGATACAGGGGGTCTGTAAGGCCCAGCGTTTCTAGTGTCATTTCAGAATGCGTTTATTTTTTTGAACAAACGCAGGTAATGCTACAACAATACGCACACAAAGGCAGGCCTAATGGATGACATGAATGTGAATCAGTTACACTATGGTCAGCGGCTATTCTCGAACACTGCAGTTTTCCCCCTCAGTGAAAAGAGACTTTGGTTGGCACACAGGAAATGAACACTCCGGTCCAAGAACACCACAGTTCTCACTATTGGTGTGAAGAGACTTTGGGTTCCACACGGCAAATGTCCACCCAGGCATTGATAATCATGCCCTGACACTTAAGTAAGAACAAATGATCAGCAGGCGGAGTCAAGGATCCTGCAACAACATAAACACAAAGGCAGGTCTGTTGGATGACATGATTGGGAATGTTTGAGAAGACGTTACAGCTGGCTGCATCCACAGGGATTGTCGGTAGTAGAGTTCCCAGTTTGATTAGAAATGACTGCATCCACATGGATTGTCGGTAGTAGAGTTCCCAGTTTGATTAGAAATGACTGCATCCACATGGATTACTTCATTAAAAAGGTTAAAAAAAAAGACATTCACTGCCATGCTGCTAGTGTAGCCAGCAGAACAACAGTTTCATCATCGGGAGGCAGTCCAAGGATAAACTGTATTACCGCAGGCAAAAGAGCCACATCTTCCCAGACTTCACCTCTTTCTTTCGGACAAAAGAATTAGCTGTGTTCCTAGGCGTGAATCAAGGCCTTTTTTGAGAAGAAAGTCTGGTTCTTCATTTAGATTCTCCGGAAGAGGCACAAAGCTGGTTCTGGTACTCCTGTTCTAACCATTTTGTTTCTAAGGGATCACAGAGCCGACTTTTCTCTCCCTTGTTAACGAGGGGAGCCGACTTTTCTCTCAATTGTAATTAATTGTGCAGCCTGCTCCGTCAGGTGCCTTGTTTATTTATCTTTTTGCTGGTTTTGCTCTTTTGTATTGCTGTGCTAATTTCACCAATACCTGTTTTATCATTGTTTTTTACAAAATTATTTTCTTCAGATAACAGGTGGGCTGCAACGTTACAGGTCTGTTTTTTTCTCCATATTTTTGGTTCATCTTGTTGGTGTTTGCTTGTGGACTTCCTTTTATGGCTGCTGCCCCACTGTTGCTGCTAGTTAGCTAGCTAGCTTACTGTCGTGGTTGTTCTTGTAAAACTGTAAACAGCACTCTTCTGCAAAGTTTCAGAGGCCGTGTGTATAAATATGCATGTATGTGTGTCTGGTTGGGGGGCTGTGTAGGAGTTGGGGTGCTGTGTAGGTGATACATATTCATGTGGTTGTGCGAAATCTGTTGGCACCTTTATAACTAATTGAAATAATGCTTCCTTCCTCCTGAAAAATAATGAAATTAAAAGCTCCCGAATCACGTATAATTGCATGCCTTTGGTATTTCATAAAATAAAGCAAGGGAGCTGTGAACAAATATGTATCATTGCATATTCTACGAAGATATTATAAAAAGGCATGGAACCATTTGTCGGTACCCCATAGAAAACAATATAAATGATTGAATTAGAGATATTTTAAACAAATTTGTTTCATTAACTAGTACCACGTCTCCAATCTAGCGATCAGTCATTCAGCCTATTTAAATGGAGTAAAGTAGTCAATGTGCTGTTTGGTATCACTGTGTGCACCACACTGAACATGGACCAGAGAAAGAAAGCGAGAGAGTTGGCTAAGGAGGTCAGAAAGAAAATAATAGACAAGCATGGTAAAGTTAAAGGCTATAAGACCATCTCCAAGCAGCGTGTGACAACAGTCACATATTATTTTTATTTAAATATTATTAAAAAGTTCCAGGTCCATGGAACAGTAGCCAACCTCGTTGGGTGCGTTTTAGGGCTGCTTAGCTGCATCTGGCACATGGTGCCTTGAGACAACGAAATCTCAAGACTATCAAGGCATTCTGGAGCAGAAGAACAGCCCAGTATCAGAAAGCTGTCTCAGCCAGAAGAATAATAACCCAAAACACACAAGAATCGATGAAAACCAAACATTTAACTACTACACGGAAGTGGCCTTCTATGATTCCTGATCTAAATCCTATTGAACATCTATGGAAAGAGCTGAAACATGCAGCCTGGAGAAGACACCTATCCGACTGAAAACAGCTGGAGCAGTTTGCATAGGAAGAATACACCAGAAGTCTCATTGAGAGCTAAAAGAAACATTTGATTGCATTAATTGGCTCAAAAGGTTGTGCAACTAAATATTAGGCTATGGGTCCCATAATGTTACAATATTATGTTGAATAGAAAGTCAAAAGCAAAGTCTGTTGATTTATTCTATTAAAAATAGAATCATCTATGGTGGATGCCAATTACTTTTGTCAGTTACACATTACTGAAAATTGTGCATTCTTAATTTTTTGTGGAAGGGTACTAACCAGGGTCCATCATTTACTTTTTGGCTTAGCCAAGACAGCTGGTAGATGAAAAATCTTTTTTTACCAGTCTAAAACATGTATTGCTTTTTAGTATTGCAATTTGTTATTAGTAGTATTTAGCATGTGATCTTGGTCTTGTATGCAATTGTCTATCCTATCTATTCTGGACAACTTTGGCTCTTTCTCAGGTTACATGTTAAACCTCCAGAAGAGCAAATGCTTTCCAGTAAACCCGGCAGCACTCCAGCTATGAATGTCCTTTCCAATTCAGCCACTCTGGATTTAGTTCTCAGAGTGAATATGACTCGTTTGTTTCCCTCATCTCTGCCAACTTTGCTCCCGTTCTCAAGCAAATTAAGATTTTCAGAGGTGGAGTTGCTTACCCCTTAAACTTATTAGAAGGATTAATTAACTGAAATAGAATACACCACGTTCCAAATTGTTATGCAAATTATATTGTACACTGATTTTCCTAAATAGTTGATGCAAATGACAGTCAGTATAATTTTCAAGTCATCAACCGTAAAAGTCGAATTTCATTGAACAAACCACCCAATGAAAACAGTATTGTTTTCCAAAATAAAAAACTCAAAATGCACTGTTGCAAATAATTAGGCACAAAAGAGATTCATAACATTTAATAGGTTGTAAAGAACAGAAAATTGTCATTTGTTGAATTTGTTGCATTAGGAGGTATTTACTGAAATCAAAAGCTATTTCAATCAAACAGATCTTAACAGGACAAGTTACATTTTAACCTAGGACCCCTTCTTTATCACCTTCACAATTCTTGCATACATTGAACTTGTGAGTTTATGGAGAGTTTCTGCTTGAATGTCTTTGCAGGATGTCAGAATAGCCTCCCAGAGCTGTTGTTTTAATGCAAACTGCCTCCCACCATCAAAGATCTTGAGGATGCCCCAAAGCTTCTCAATAGGGTTGATGTCAGGGGAGGATGGGGGCCACACCATGAGTTTCTCTCCTTTTATGCCCATAGCAGTCAATTAAACAGAGGTAATCTTTGCAGCATGAGATGGTGTATTGTTATGCATGAAGATGATTTTGCTACGGAAGGCACGGTTCTTCTTTCTGTACCATGGAAGAAAGTGGTCAGTCAGAAACTCTATACTTTTCCGAGGTCATTTCCACACCTTCAGGGACCCTGAAGGGGCTTACCAGCTCTCTCCCCATGATTCCGATCCAAAACATGACTCTGCCACCTCCTTGCTGACATCGCAGCCTTATTGGGACATGGTGGCCATCCACCAACCATCCACTACTCCATCCATCTGGACCATCCAGGGTTGCACAGCACTCAAGCAAACAAGACTGTTTGAAAATTTGTCTTCATGTAATTCTGGGCCCACTGCAACCATTTCTGCTTGTAAGCATTGGTTAGGGGGCCGAATAGTAGGTTTATGCACAACTGCAAGCCTCTGGAGGATCCTACACCTTGAGGTTCGCGGGACTCCAGAAGCACCAGCAGCTTCAAATGCCTGTTTGCTGCTTTGTAATGGCATTTTATCAGCTTCTCTCTTAATCTGATGAATTTGTCTGGCAGTAACCTTCCTCATTATGCCTTTATCTGCACAAACCCGTCTGTGCTCTGAATCAGCCACAAATCTCTTCACAGTACGATGATCACACTTAAGTTTTTGTGAAGTATCTAATGTTTTCATATCTTGTCCAAGTCATTGCGCTATTTCACACTTTTCAGCAGCAGAGAGATCCTTTTTCTTTCCCATATTGTCTGAAAACTGTGGCCTGCCTAATAATGTGGAACATCCTTCTTAAGTAGTTTTCCTTTAATTGGGCTCACCTGGCAAACTAATTATCACAGGTGTCTGAGATTGATTTCAAGACCCCGGAGACACCATACCATCCATTAAGTTTGATTGAAAAACAAAATATTTACCATTTATGACACTTAATTTGCATATTAATTTGGAAGGCAGTGTAGTCTGATGAATTCCTTTTTCATTCTATTCCCCTTTTTCTGCTGAGGACCTTTTTTAGGTCGATCAACCAGGTCATCACCTCATTCCTATGGGCAGGTAAGGTACCTAGAGTTCAGAAATGCAAATTCAGTGGAGAACTGGCTTTACCCAACTTCCTGTACTACTACAAATTCTCTGTCAGGGGCACTAGTGCCAAATTCGCAAAGCAATGAATGATTACAGAGGCTATCTTCTGATCAGTTTGACAGGTTTGGTCAATTACTTATTTAAATGCCCTTCTTCACTTCCTTGTTTCTTAGTTTTTTTCTGTACTCCATGTTATTTATTCATATATTGTTGTATTTACTTACTCATTATGTTTTGTATGCGTGTGTGTGTGTGTGTGTGTGTGTGTGTGTGTGTGTGTGTGTGTGTAGGGTCAAATTGGAACTGGGGTACGAATTTGAATGGGGTGCGTTTGGGGATAAGACTGTTGGGGGGAGATTTTCTTTTTTTATTTGAACGGTAATCTGTGTGCATTGTTCTTATTATTACTATTCTGTTCAAATAAACAAATATATGTAAAATACCACTAGCTTGTTATCACATAGCAACAGATGTGGAATAGACATGTTCTTCTGCAAGCGAGAGATTATTCAGTCTAATCAGATATCATGTCTAAATAAGTGTGCCCCTCTACAGCAAAAATGAGAGGAGAAACATGAAAACATTTCAAAGTAGCCTATGCAAACACAACCATTTTGAAGTGCAGAGCTTATTGACAAATGCAAAAGAAATATCCCATTATTGTCCATATAATAAATATCAGTCAAGTAGCCTTTATTAGTCACATTATTGTACAACTATTCTGAATATAAATTCCACCCTAGGAAGTCAATGGAAAAGTTGTTAACAATTGTTATGACTCCATCCCATTCTCACTATTTTACTCTTGGATTCTTGGATTATTTTAAGATGATACTGGTACACAACTAATATGAAGATACTTTATAGACTAAATATTTACCAAAGACGATCTCTCTAAGGGGATAATGCAAAGCATTTGAGAGAAGACTGCCTGGTTGAGTGTACAATTCAGTTACACGCGTCTACTTTCTAGACTATAATAAGCCTAAGCATAATACAGTATCGTAATCGAGTAGGCTATTATCCATTTAATTTGGTAGGAATTTAAATTCTTATTTTGTTGTCTAGGTCTTGGCTACTGTGAAATATAGACTCGCTTATCTCAGCTATATAGCCTATTGGGATGACAGGCCCGGAACATAATAGTGCAAACTGCGAATGCGATTCGGCATGACTGTTGCGATAGTTCTTGTGTTACGATGGCTACGGCTATTTTGTTTACCTTCAGCTCATGTATAAAACAATAAATCAAATGAACTTGCAACTTATTTTACCTGGCTATCCAATTGTAGTGTCCGTTTGCAGCTTCTCTTGTTCCAATGGCAATATCCCAAACGAGATTTATACAATCCTTGCAAATCCTCCAGCAAAATTAGGTCTAGAAACAAATCTATTAACCTCGTAAATGTAAGATACTTAAACACGCGGTTCTCAAAAGCATCAGAAACATACGCAGTCGAGAGAGGGCTTTTGGTTGCAACTGTAAAAACCGGCGAATAGATTCAGAGTTAATATCAACTACACAGCGAAAATGGACGCTCCGAGAATTTAAATACCCAGCAATTATAAGACCCACAACCCAGCGAACAGTATTAGTTGCCACAACGTACGAGAGAGCGGGATAAATTGGGCCAGTGAGTACGTTGACCCACCCCGTGTAGACAGCTCTACAACATATGCGCAAGTATGACCATATATTCAGGAAAAACCCATCATTTCCAACTAGCACTGATGAAGATATGGCGCATGTGAAGTACATTTTTAAAAGGTCAGGTATTCTTTTTCAGGTCAGGTATTATACTATAAACTGTTAAATAAAGCAAATTCATCCAGGTCTACAATATATATCATGCATGTTGGTGAATTGTTGCAGTATAAAAACGTGAATTGTTTTGTAAAACCCTCAACTCCTAAGCTGGACACTTTTTTCGAATGCGGTGACTGTGGGGTAAGTTGAACCAATGGTTCACTTTGCCCCACCATAATATTAGTTAGGTTTCTGGTGTATCCAAATTTTTTATGTAAAACTGCATACCTGATCATTTATTTATCTTTGAATTCTATCATGACACAAAACATAAGTACATCCTTGGCGTGTATCTGACACATTTGCTCAATTATTTTCTAACATATACCACACACATTTTACGTAAAATATAGGTAACTTGGCTGCTTTTAGGACATTTGGAACTTGGGGAAAATAGCTAATTTGATTGGTCAAAATTACTATATCAGGATTGGTTGTGAGGTACAAGGGTATGTGAGCAAATGGGAGAGGCAAAAAATTATCCTTTATTTAGAAAATACAGCACCACACTGTATGCAAAGCAAAACATTCACAATGACCTGTGAGGTGCTGGTGCAAACAAGGAAGTCATAGAGACCAGGAAATTGGAGATGTGGTGCAGGAGTTGGTGGGGGGCGTTTCTGCCACCATCTCCTGTCGGCAGTGAGTACCCCGAAGAAATTCTCGATGGTCTTTGGGACCGGCCATGACCTCACTGCCTCCACCTTACGTTCCTCCATCTTCAATCCCTCCATAGCAACGGGGTACCCCAGAAAGGAGACGTTTGACAGTTGGTGGCTGTCCCGAGGTCCAGTTTATTGGAGACACGCGCCTCCCTCAGCTGCTCGATGGCTGATGGGACGAGGGGCATCAGGTACCCGTATTTAATTGTGATGGTGTTCAGTCCTCGGTAGTCAATACATGGCCGTAGCCCCTCCGTCCTTCTTCTTAACAAAGAAGAAACTTGCTGAAGCAGGGGAGGTGGAATGGCGGATGTGCCCCTGCTCCAGCACTTCCCGGACAAAGAAACCGTTCTCAGCCACCGAGAGTGGATAGATCCAGAGTGGATAGGCGCCCTCTGGACTCTCCACCAACGCTGCTCCACACGTGATGCTCCAACACTCCGGGGACCATCCCAGAATCCTCTGTGTACTCCAGGCGATGTTGGGATTATGTTTCAGGAGTCACGGCTGATGGGGTGTGCGGACGACGGTCATGACCATTGGTTCCAGTCGTAGACGGTGAGAGTGAGAGGGCAGGTCCCATGGGTTTACAGAATCGGACCCCACAGTAAGACCGTGGATGGATATCAAGGACCTCAAACTGGGCAACATCAGCCCGAGACCAGACACCAAGGACCAGTCAATGAAACTCCCTGTAGCACCAGAGTCAATCAGGGCTGTGGAGGCAGGAGAGGGAAAGCCACCAGACAACTCAACTGAGAAGAAATGGCGGGCGATGTCAGACCAAAGCAAGGCACCTACCGTGTCCACCTGTTATGCCCGGCTACTCCTCCTCTTCCTGCTCTTCACCTGGGCTGGGGTACCTAACCCTAACCACCACACAACATACAGTCCCTGTTGGCTCCTTCGTTCTCTCTCCACTTACCCGAGAGGTAGGAGGAGGGGCATGGCGCGTGGAGCAGCCGCCACATTGGTCTGCCTGTGTAATAATAAAATAAGAAGATCCTTCATAAAAAGGTCTGCTCATGAATACAACCAATAGCCTCAGGCAAAGAGGAAATAGTTCCTGTGGGATTAACTTGCCCAACATCGAAGATATTTAAAAGAGGTTTGTAGACCATGATTGTGTGCCAAAAGCTTTATACTTAGAAACATAAGTCTTGGACCTTCGTTTTCATAGTTTGTCATGCGATTGTATTGCTGTATATTGTGACTGTCTTCCAGCTCCTAGTTCTACAACTCAACATTAGAATTTTGTTACGTGTGTTGTTTTTTTCACAGCAGCATGTCGAAATACAAAGACTAGAGCATAGAATATTAAATAATGCAAAAACAGAAATCTCTTAACCTAAGGTGCCATGGTTCAGCTCCACCCGGACAGATATGATGCCAGGGCTTAGTTTAACCCCTTATTGTTCCTTTTGGAAAGTAATAGGACTGTTTTGTATTCAATTCAAAAGTCTTAAAGTTAACTTTCAGTAATATAGAAACAAACAGAAAACGTTTTAATACTCCAATGTTTAAATGTTTGTAAGAGGTGTACAATAAATCAAAGTAATTATATAATATCCAAACAATAAGGAGAAAGAAAAACGAAATATGAATCTCAATATCCATAAAACCTGACTTATTATTATTGCTAACCTTTATTACAAAAAGGAACAGAATGAGAGAAAGGTCTCTTTTACAGTTGGTCCCTGCCCATATACCGTATATGGTCAATAATTAAACAATACAGACAAAACAGGACATACAACAATTAAGAAATTACATAAAACAGACAAAAAAGAAAACAATCAAAAATAGCACAAAACAAGTAAAATATATATTTAAAAAATATTTTAATGTATACATAAAAAGTACAGCAGCAGATTATAATAATTTACCCAGTTTTGTGAGACATGGGCTTTTTTATTTTATCCATTTGACTAGCATCCTTCTTTAGAGTAGATTTGTTTCCACCAACTTTTCAAGAAATAACTAGAAATAATTAGAAGCCCATTCAGCACATAGCTAAAAATTTGCTTCTGATTGGCTTGAATGTATTTTCCCTCACAGAACAACACACACACAGCCAATCACAACTTGAGATGCCTGGAAGATCGACCAGTCAATCTTGAGCGACTGTTTAGTGACAATGCCCTAAACTGACTTCAACACTATAAAATAAAAATATGTTTTAAGTGGTGGGAGATGACCTAATAAAAATTAGGTCATCTTCCACAATCTAGGGAAAACAACTGAAAAGGCATGATCACCCTTGGTTGGTGCTCTAGCTGTTTTCCACAAACATTTTTTTGTCCTGAAAGCATTGCCTGTCCCAACCGGCTTATCATTTGAGTGCATGACTTTTAAATTGAAGCCTTTCACAGTTATACATGTCTATTGCTGTCGGGAAGCACTGCCTGGTTTTGTAGGAAATTAGGGCTCAGCTGCACGTATGTGCAATGTTTCTTTAATGACAGTGGGCTCAACATCATAATTCACCATACTGCAGACACACAGCATGACCTCCAAAGGCCATAACTCATCACTCACACCAATGTCTGAGGCACCTCTTATACATGTAGCTCCAACCACCATTCATGCAAGACTAGACCATTATTTTAACATTGCAGTCAACGTTAATTCTACATTTACCAAATATGTTACACCACAATTAGAACTTTTAACTGGGAATGTGTTTACTCCTACATTAATGCCACAATCAACTACTGTGTGCGTTTCTTGTATACTTCTTCCGACAGTCTTGTAGGTTGTCTCTTATAACAGAGTTATCGGACCTAATCATATTTCTGTGTCCTACTCTATCCAATGTTGATATTTTGAAATGCACCTAGTTTCCAGAACATTCTAGGTTCAGCCTCATCAAGTCCAAATCCAAGCTTTTGATGTCCAGGCTCGAGCAGTGGATCTTGTCACAACGGAAGCGTCACCAACCTTTTTCCAGCTTCTTCACCTGTCAAGACAGGTTCTCCTTCTGTCACAATGTGACCAGTCTGTTTGAGGCAATCAGAATCTCATCCAGGAACCTCACAGCCGTGTAGCTCCATAATAGTACCAAGTACCCCTCTTCCCTTGGCTCACTCGGTGAACCACAAAGAAGATTACAACCGCAACAAGACAACAGCTGTAAACCTTGAGGTATGATGTGTGGCTAGGATGTAGTAAGAGACTTACTACATTGCGCCATTCCTGATGGATTTTACCAATTGTGTCCCTGCTATTTTTGCATTTGGGACAGCAGAGACACCTAGGGTTACCCCTCCACATGCAGGACTGGACACAGTGGACCGAGTTCCTGTGGGGAGGAAGTGTGAGCCACTGGTGCAGCCAGGGAAGGTCCTGATGCCACCACCGTACATCAAATTGGGCTTTATGAGCTCAGAGCTCTAGATAAGGAGTCAAGTACCTACCTACAAAGTCCATATCCTTAATGCTCATCTTGATTAATGCCAGAAGAACATTGGAGTAAACTCGGAGGAGCTCGACAAGCGCTTGCACCAGAATATACTGTACTACGCTGCTACCAAAGACAGTATAATGAGAACATTATAGGGGACAACGTTTGGGGGCTGATTTGTGAAACAATAATCATAAATCTAAAAACTACTCACTTCTATAAGTTTTGTATTACTTTAGTGTACATTTGGATTCATGGACTTTATTTCAACAAAAAGACAAATTTGTCAATTTTTTTATTGTAATTGGTACACTTCCAAATCACAAAAGAAAAGGTGGTTGTGGGAAATGTTTGTTATTTTCTATACTTTTTAGGCATAAGCAATACAAAGTGGTATAGGAGAAGGCCCGGTTTACCCTGAGTTTGCGTTCTACAGGTAAGAACAGGATGCAACGGCTGGTTTACTTTGAGTTGGCACTCTATAGGTGAATATAGGAGAGGGGTTTATTTCAAGCTGATGACAGAGATGCACACACACCAGCCAAAATAATATTCCCCGACGTAGTTACATGATTGTTTTACAGTTCTGTGCTAGAGATGGGGTTTCATTCATGTGGAGCAGTGGAAAAAATTTGAAAACTAGAAAGAATCAATGTTTGTTAATTTGCTGTGTCCATCTGGGGTTTGGCCACACAACACCAGGAGACTGGAAGGAAAGGTCTACCCTACGTAAAGAACAACCCTAAAGCCTCTGATGACTACAAAGAAATACAAGGAAAGAATTACAATAGATGCCTATTTTGGCATAAGCTATTGTCCCAGCCTGACTACAACAGTTGTGATTAGACATATAAGTTAACAACAATTGTGTTGATTGGTTTCTCACACTACTTACATGCACAACGCTCCCAAAGATTCCACATTAGAACAGTTTGTATTGTAAAGTGAACTTCCCATCCTTTCCCTATGCTTGCAACATCGTTATTTGTGAGGTCACTTTCTGAGGACCATCATTTCAGAAAGACCAAGGCTGACTGGAATGATGTCATTACATATTAATGCACAAAAATGTTTTTAAGCAGGGTTTGCGCTGACCTTGTTGTACCGGTTTGTTTCATATAGTATTGTAGTTTGTTCTCATAACTGGCTGTCACAGAAGAACCTGTCATTAAAGAAGCATAGACTCAGGGTTATGAAATGTCACATAGTGGCAAGACAGATACACATTAGGGGGTAAAGGGTGGCTGAACTTGGCTTGATATTCTTCATGATAAATAGAATCATAAACTATTGATTATAAGTTTCATGTTCAGTCGTTAGTCGTCATCAGCTTGAACTGGGCAACTGGATTTTTCAGCAGGGCTGTTAAAAGTGCACAACAATTTGTGGTGTACACAAACCAACAAAGGTACACAATCAAAATAAAAAGCCATTTAAACTAAAATCCTTTATTATTTGCATAAAAATATCAGGTTGTGACATGTACTGAGAATTCTAAAATAGCACAAAGACAGTTGGTTACTTATGACCGCACTAGTACCAGCGGAAAGATAATGTGACACTCAACCGGTCTTTCCTGAATCTAATTACTTCAATAACAAATCAGCAGTGAGGATAAACTATGATTAAAAACAACACTTTATATTCTACCTTCCCACTACTGGATACTTTAGAACAGGGGTGGGCAAATACTTTGGCTCGGGGGCCACATCAGGATTTTTAAATGAAATGGAGGGCCACATTTGTTTTTGTAATTTGTTAATTATAATAGATTTGGAGGCCAGAAAAGGGCAAAAGTTAAAACATACATTACATATGTACAGTAGAACCCATATAAGGTGTAAATAGTTAAAATTCTGACTCAGATGTATAAGAATGGGCTGGTGAGTTGGTTTTTAATTCCCCCCAAAATAATTTTATTACATTCCGTGGGCCGGATGGGACAGCCTTGCGGGCCGCATTTGGCCCTCGGGCCGTAGTTTGCCCACCCCTGCTCTAGAAGCACATAAGGTGGCTCTGTTGTTAACACTGGATGGAAAAGTGTACAACGCTTATAGTTTTGAGGATGACGTTATCCAAAATAATATATAGAGTTGAAAAAGTTTTCAAAAACTGGTAGGGTCTTTGAATAGCTTAACCGACATGAAGATAGTGACAGATATGCAACTTTGCCCAATCTATGATATGCAAATACTTTTATTTGGAATGTTGTCTCACAAGAAACTGACGCAGCAGCAAAACTTTGCTATGCTGGTGAGCGTTCTGCTATGTTATGCGATCGAAAATATGTGGGGACAGAACAGGCACATTGGAGGAGGAAAATGAGCTGCAGGATGTAGTAAATAAAAAGGACAGAAGAGGGAACCAATGAATCACGTGTGGAGCAAACATGCCAATGCTCCAAAGCAGTGTTGTACCCCCCCTGAATTGTCCTAGAGGCTCCCAGCTGGGCCAGAATTGTCCCTACCTCCACTTAGGACCTCGTAATGGGATGTATTTGAGAGGTCCCAGATAGCAGCTCATGGCTGGGGGTCCCAGAGAAGCAGCCTCATCATAGAATGGGTGGGTCTTTTGGTTTCAGCATCCCCACCTCCCCCCACCCATATGGTTTAGTTAACAAACCCCCACCAAAGCCCAGAACACATACGGATTGTCCGTATCCTCCCTCTCACGACTACACCACCTTTTTGCAAATCAAAAAGGGTCAGGTGTAGCTGTTGAAATGATAGACAGTGACTGAATTTCCCTTGTTAACATTGTGATCTCTTAAAATAGAAAGGGCATTACAGTATAGCCATGCGACTTTTAAAACATTTTATTAAGCAATCTCAAACTCAACCAAAGAAAGGCACAAAAAAAGCAATTAAAAAAGATCCAACAAGCTTAAGCTACTTTCAAAACGATAGATTTTTGGTCTTCTCCTCTAGAAAAGGTAACCAACAGTCTATTCATAAGAAGTGACACTTCAACCTTAGCCAGTAAATGTACCTGAGAATGTTGAAGTATAACTTGAGGAATGTATTGTTAATACACTCCTTACATGGATCACTACTACTTGCCCTTTCTGGGTTTGGCCAATAAGGCAGGATCAATGTCTTCTGCAGAAACCCCTTTGCTGGAATAAAGGCGAGCAGCACGCTCACACAGGGTTCCCCCACATTTCATCCCCCTCGCAATCAGTTCCGCCTTCAGTCTGCCCAAGCCCAAAGACTCCAGCTCCTTCGCTGAATGCACTGCCTGGAGATCGTAGAGCCCAACTTCTTGCTGCAAACAGAGTGAAAAAGAACAGGATGAGGTAGCCCTATACTAAATCAGAAATTTTAGACATGGCCGCATTGAAAACCAATATCCAAATGAGACATCAAGTGGTATAAATGGTTCTATAAATTGCGCTGAAAACATTTAATAGACATTTACATGACTATAATATGCATTCAGACTGAATATAAGCCTCTATTTCTTTTTAAAACCATAATATTTTGCAGACGGCTGTTAGTTTGTTTCAAAGTACTTTGTGGGTCATTGTGAGCAAATAAACATAGCTTTAATCATCATCTGAGCATTATGGCCCAAGGGAAATCTGTTCCTAAACCACCAAGAAGAAAGTATTGTTTAAAACAATTGACCAATAAAATACAACAGGACCATCTTGACTGAAACTTGAAGAAAACCTCCCCCTGAGCGATTTCAGATTTTGTACAATTGGCCAGAAAGAGTGAAGGCACCAAACTCATCTTTTTCAGTGTGTCAAGTCTTGATGTTGTACCGATTGCATCAGTCCATTTTATGTATAGTAGCGCTCAATTGATGGCAATTGGTTTTTATTTATCCACCGATATATTAATAAAGGGTTTAAATTGTATGGAGTACACTGGAATTAGGACCTTAAAGTTTGGTTGTTTATATTGTTGCATATAATTGATGGGAGTGACTACTCTGTAGTTTTGTTTACAGTTCACAATACGCCATAATATGTGATTATTGCTTAATTTTATTTAATCGATTCCCTGCCTTAATATATAACTTAACTTATTTTTACTGCTAAAAGTGTTAATGTTCAGGTTTTTGCCACAGTATAGAAATTTTTAAGAAGATTTCCAATGGAAACATTATTTTCTACTGGAGAAAGTGTGTTAATGTTATTGTTTGCAGGAATGTTATACCAGTAAGGTTATGATAATTCCAAAGATCTCTTGTAATTATCATAATCACCGACTGCAATGTTGTTAGGGAAACGGTATCTACATTTGCTATGAATTTTGAAATGTATGGAAACTTATGAACACACCAATACAGAGAAAGTAGATTACTGTGAAATTCAAATGGTCTCAGTCAATTGTGTTTTTATGACACAAATGTGTCATTGATAACATAGGTAATAAGCAGTTGTGCTGTGGTGAAATGCCCCTATTAAAAAACTCACGTTGGCACAGTCGGTGTTACTCTGAGCTATGTTTAAACTCTCCGTCTTTGTGGATGTTCTTTCTGTGGGAACAACCTGCTCCAGACTACCACTGGAAGCTGCTGCCACTGCTTGAGGTTGTGTCTGCACCCCGGCTGGGCTCTCTGGAGAGCTGAAGTTGCTATTCGTACTAGGAGCTTCTGGAGTTGCTGCAGGCTTCTCAATGCTCTGAGAGGCTGAAGAGTGAGCTAATGTTGCACTCTTTTTGGGTACACAAGGTACCGCTGTGCCAGAAACAGATGTGGACGGAGCGTCACTGCAGCCACTTTCCCCCTCCTCTTCAGAGCTGTCCAGGTCATCCAAGCCAACATCACCGGTCCTGTAAAATATTAAACACGTCACTGCCGTTGTTCTTTTTTTAAGTCATACGTTACTTGTAAATAAATGAGTTACAGTGCAAAAGGGTCTCCCCAGTTTACAGAACCTGAAGACAATGCAACCAGTTTAGAAGAACAGTTACAATTTCCCTAATTTTCTGTAAATATAATGCCCTCTAGGACCCTAAACTCACCATAAGCATTTCTTCTTGCTTCTTCTTTGGCCTTGGATTTGCTTTCTACGTTTTGGTGCCTCATCGATTTTCACAAGTCCACTGGAAGAAGCTTGCATACCTATAAAACAGGCTGTTACTCATGCTGGAATTAATGACACAAACAGCCCTTTCGGTGTATTCATTTTACATAGCTGTGATTAGACATTCTCACAATTCAGCCCACCAAAGATCACATTATCCACCTTGTTCATTTCGTTTAATTGTTTTGTAAGCTAGTTGGCCACTGTAGTATTGGTAATTTGTTCATCTACCAGCCACCTTGGCTGGTAAGCCAAAAGTAAACCTTGGACCCTGTGCACATGTGAAATAGAGTTACGATATGAGAGTTACTTTCCTAGAATTTCAAAACAGCTCCTGAGGGTTGACAAACTTTACTTCACAGCAATGTCCCAAAACCTGACAGTGCCAAATTTGAAAGACTTCTTGCATAAAACACAGCGGGCCTTGTTTTTTTTTTCACTTCAACAGTTTTCAACCACTAAGTTCTTGCCCAAATTGCCATTCCCCATGGTACCAGCCCATGTCCACTATGTAGCTAACTAAACTACCTAGCAGGGTACTATCTAGCACTCTACCTCATAAACAACAGTGTAACAGCGGCCAACCATCACAAGGGTCTTGCTCACATCTAACATTTTCACTAAAATGAAAACCACCCATTATTGTCTTTATCACCACTTCACAATGCCAAGAGTACATGCAAATGTAAGACAAATAGCAACAATGAAAGACCTATTTAGTAAAATGTATTTAAGTCTTAATTTTCTCTTGTTCCTTAAGGCAGCATGTCATATGCTGCTTATTCAGGTCTTACTTGAACCCCAAAGTCTATCTAACTCAACACCCAATTTGACTGTATAGTGTGTAGATCTATATTAAATTAATAAATTCAGTTCATCAAGAAAATGAGGAGAAAGTAAATGGATCTGAATACCTTTGCAAGGTACCACCTATAAATAAAAAATGAAATAAGTCAGTGCCTTTTAAGACGGAGTCCTCCAGGCGTTCTGAGAGATCATGGCACTGTTGCTCATAGTTTGGATCTGTGAAGTGATGCTTGGGCTCGGCTAGCTTCCTCTCCAGTCTCTCCAGACGTTTTTGCCCTTTCTCTGCCTCGCGGTCCGCTTGCTTCTTAAGCCACTCTGCCATCCTGGAGATCATACACACAACAGACGCGTTTCCTCAAGCAATCTTTAGTACAATCAAATACACTTTCAAAGAAATCACTTGCTCGACCAGAACATTCTGTTTGAAAAGAAACATTTTGAAGGTAGCATACCTGATTCAACTCATCAACTATCATTCTCTTGATTAGGTAAACAAGATTGAAAAAGGAATTGTTACATGCATGTCCCCAATACAGGCAACACTCACTCTTTCTCATGATTGACATCTCGCAGTCGCCTTCCACTTAAGTCTCTGCAGGCCTCACGGTTTGTGGTTTTCTCAATCTGTGCCCCAAGAGCCCTAAGCATAGATCCAAAGCCTACCAAACACATGAGATGGAAGTTATTCATAAGGCAGGGACAAGTTCAGACAAACAGCTCAGGGGGGAAAAACAAGAAACCACTGCAACATTGAGTTTTTCTGGTTTTACTATTTATCAACCATTTAAACAGCTCAGCTTTGGTTAAAGGCTTGCAACCATCAATCTTCCTCTTGATTAAAGAACTAATTCTAAATCCATCTCATCAGTCCACCGTAGAAGTCACAAAGTAGAGGCCGTATTTGTGGTAGAGTATAAACTCTGATTCATACAAAGCCTTTATTCCTGGATAATAAAGGCTCTTCAGAGGACATCAAGCGAGTTCAGGTCTGGAGATTGGGCTGGCCATGACAGGATCTTGATCTGGTCCTCCTGCCACAACTAGATTGACCTGGTTATGCGGCATGGAACATTGTTCTGCTGGGAAACAAAATCCTCAGAGTTGAGGAACGTTTTCAGAGCACAAGGAGGCAAGAATGTGGCTTGTAGGCCCTCTCCAAAGCAAAGCTGAAACTTTTAGTGGAGGTGACCTTACTCCAGTCCTTTACGGTCCAATTCTTATTGTCTTTTGCAAACCTCAGCCGGGCTCCTAGGGGCAGACCAACTTCAGGTCTTCCCCAGGAGCCATTTTCAAACTGTCCTAGCCATGCACTTCAACCCAGCTGCCATTTGCTATTCTTTTTGTAGGTCATTTGATGTCATCCTATGGTTATTGAGTGACATTCAAATGAGTTGGTCACACCGGTTAGTGGAGAGTCGCTTTCACTCTTGGCCGGTCTATAGCTTTGTGGTCCGCAATGTCTGCTGCTTGACCTTGTTCTTATGAACCGCCATCTTCGAAATTTCAAGGATGGAAGCAACCTAACACTCAATTCATCCCTCTGCCAGTAAAGCCAGAACTGAACCCTTCTTCAAAACTTTCCTTTTCAACTCTTTTGGCATGGTCAATAATTACTCATTGAATTCAATTATTTTTGAGTTACTACTAGAGCAGTTATTGCCTTTCAGCAAGTCCTAGTGCAAGAGGATAGTGACGAATACAACAGTTGTTTTTATACTTTTCCTTGTTAAATAAGATTTGATTCAGGGGATAACCTAATCAGTACCTCCTTTAGTAGAATGAGGCGTGCCTGTGTTAGAATTCAACAGGCACTGGAATGGAATGGCTGCCATACATGTAGAGATGCTGATTTAAGCAAAATTTGCAGTGGTCTACATTTTTCCCCAAAACTGTAGCTACCTAGCTAGATAGCTACCTCCTTTCCCTCCGCAGAGACGAGGCTCCAGACGATACACAGCTCCAGCCTGCAATTTGTCATCAAGCGCTGATATCCGCCCATTATTCTTGACATAAAGATCTGTAGGTGGGAATCCCTGAAACAAGACAAAATGTGAAGATGCACAGTTGTTTTTCAAAAAGCAATGACAAAAACCAACTGTAGGTGAGATAATGGAACTTCCAGTAGAGATATGAACTAGTTAGAACTAACGTGGTCGAATGCAGGGAACATACCAAAAGCCTTTAAAGAGGCCGTGTGAGTTTTGTTGTATACTTTGAGTCTGTGCCTATGAAATGTTTCGTAATTACAGGTGTTTACAGTAAATTGGTCCAAATATTGGAATGTCCAATAACAAATACAATTCTGTAGTTGTGCTCCAGAAGTGCCTTTGTCTGGTGGCCCCCTTAAGGTTGTGTCCACAGGCACAAACCATGTAAACATGGGTTAATTCTGGAAATGTATACCCAACAAAATAAGAAGATTATTTACAGATTGCGGTGAGCTTTTGGAGAAGGTTGCTGTCAAGATGATCAGCCAACGTGGTAACTTTCCTTACTAGCCAAGCCACTATCAACATTGGCATTAACATTTTAATATAATTGTTAATGCAATGATCACCATGGGGTAAGTCCATTTTACTATTAATATTGTCATAGAACCCCCAAATGACTAGGTAGAAATGCAAATTATATTTGTACTATTGTATTTTCATTTCAATATTGTCTTAAATAACAATTACATATATTGAAAATGACAATGCATTTGTGAAATAGCATGATTATTTGAAAATAGTCCCCTATGTGCTTCTACACGTATAGATATTCGAAGGGAAAAATCTCCACATGCGTTTGCAGATCGCAGCATACATTTGCAAATCGTCAAAAACATTTGCAGATCGTCACACAGACAAACTACACATTTACAGATCACTGCCACAGCAGAAGTGTAACAAAAGTGAAGTGCAAAAAGACAGCCAACTGAGAGGCCATGCTTTTGTCTACACATATACAGACTTATGTATGCATTTGCATATATTTTTGCTACAATAATGACCCCCAAGAAACAGCAGAATCGAGAACCTCTGCGAGTTATATGGAACCAGGGGTTTGAGAGAGCGTTTTCACCGGTGGTTTGCCTGCCAAGCTAAAGCTGACATCACAGGAGGGGGCGCCACTTCGTACATGTTGCTAGGTAACCCGCGTTCAGTGTGGCTATGTTTTTCCAACAGAAACTTGAATATTTTCTAGTATTGGGTGACATGCACAGCAATCAATCTATGAAACCATTATATCTCAAACAACATCGTATTACCAACACACAACGCTGTAAGACAAAACAGTTGATTTATTTCAAAGACCACATGACAAACTAAAGCAGTCCAAGCCCAAGACTCAACCCTGTGTTACACCCCTAGCTAAAGCACAGGAAGTTTGCATCGTGCTAGCCTCTGCACGGCCAAAGCCAATAAGCCACATAATTGATAAACAACTGTCTACCATTAGCCAAACAGAGGACACACGTTGTGAGAACCCTAACAAGTAAATAAGGTTAAAACGACACTGTCACAGAGAACAGAAGCCATGGCACATATGACGTTAAAAAACACAAGTATTGAGCGCATTACAAGTAGTTGCTATTATTCAATTAAACTTAACTACTGGTTACAGATTTTGCCGATCTGGTTGTTTACGTCAGATAAGTATATGAAAAGCGAAATACAAAAGCATGGATGTCGAGTCAAACCTGAGACTGAATCGGACTTCGAAAGACGTACCCTACTTATTAGGCATAGAAATTGTCAATAGGCCTATTACATACACTATATATACACTATAATTGGATGCACGTGTCCCTTCCATCTGAACTGTTTGAAGTTGTTAGGTTAGGTGGTCAAAGAGTTGTTAAGATTTTAAAATCGTAATGATCCACGCAGCTTCAGACGTGCGTTATTATTGTGCAGACTGCCTGCAATAACGTCATGAATGCGTTCTGCTTTCATGAAACTCGCGTCGGAATCGAGAACAAGACTTGTGTAGTAAATATTTTTAACAGAGAGTAACCCGAGCTATGTAATTTGAGTCGTTGGAGAGCTATTAAGTTTTGAATGTCCGAATGTCAATATCGAACATCAAGCCAACGGTCTGATTAACGATTTACGTGTAACTTAACCAAGGGTCGAAAACAATTCCCAACAAGTTTTTAATTTCTAAAATAGTTGTTTGGCCATGCTAGAATGCGTTGTCATATAATATTGTAATATCCTGTATTGTATGAATCGCTACGCTTACTTCGGTTTGCTAGCTAACGCGTTAATTGTGCTGTATCCGTGTGGGCCTCACTGCCAGATAGCTACCAGTGTGGTTAATTAACGTAACCTAAATCACAATATTTCTGTTTAACTGAAAACACGATCATTCGATACTAACCTTTTCGTTCGAACAAAGATGAATTAAATCACGACCAGACGCTCCTGTGGGTAAAGAAACAACACTAAACTGAAAAAGCGGCCCTGAAACAAACACCTCCATGTTGCTTTGTGGAGCAAGCTGCTAAGAGATATTTTGCCCCTACGTCATAATGTACATCTACGGAAGCCTAAGACTTCAAAACAATACTCTAAGACCAGAGCCGTAGAGCTCAATGGCTGTGTGTAAGACTAAATTTAATTTAGAATCACTTTTGCAAATCATGTAGCAAGCCAACGGGTTTGATAATTGTATTGCTTATCACTATTGTGATATTATTTTATTTTTTATTTCATTATTTTCTATGATCTCCAACGTCAACGTCAAAATGTGAATTTCCCTCCCTGCGTTAAGGACAATGATTTCAAAATAGCCACGTCACTTTGCATTTTGAAAACCTACTTTAATTTCATAATTTAAAAGTAAATCTTACATTTTTATTGGAATAACAATTACAGAAATCATTCTAATTCAAACTACATTTCTGTTTTACAATTTGGCCAGTTCGAGATTCAGATTAATATTAACCCTGGATTAAAAATCTAAATCCATGAGAATTCATATTTTGAAAAGTTCTGACTTTATCTGGCAGTTAATGGTGGGAGCCAACCCAATTAAAAAGTGTAAAATTAAAATGTTTGTACTTTTGTACACTAAATACTTAATACAACATTTTATAAAAATGTAATAAGTATACTAACTGCTAAAATGGACACACTAATTTATTCCTTCAGTATACTTTTAATACATGATTGGAAACAGAATTATAAAACATTTGAAAGATACTCCTAATGCATTTGAAAATATATATTTATATTTCAAATAACATGCTAATAAGTGTACTAAATGCCATTTCCAAACTAAAATATGAAATAAATTGGCCCTTAAGCATAATTGCTACCATTTAAAAAGTATTTAAGTTCTATTTAGTGTACTAAATAGTACATCACATGTGATAGGCTGAAACCCCAAGGAGCACACAAAAACTGTTTTGAAGCACAGTGGCTAGGAAAAACTCCTTATGGGTGCCGGATTTTAAGAAGACACCTAGAGGAACCAGGCTTGTAGGGGTGACTAGACCTCTTCTGGCTGTGCTGGGTGATGTTTAAGGGTACAAATAATAATTTATATGGGCTTGATATGGCCTGTGTCCAGAGTCTATAAAGCTTAATGTAGGTCACTAACATGACCTGATGTCCAGGGTGGGATGATAGTGGAGTCAACAGGGTAGCAGCTGGAATTGTCAGGTATTGTCTTGATCTGCAACAAAACAAAGAGGGCTCGGGACAAGGTCTTTTGGGCCTGGTACTACAGAGGTTTTGGTCAAGTACTCATGTCCTCCTATGTTGAAACAGAACAGAATAAAGGATATAGTGCAACCTTATTCCCCCCCGGCACAATAATATAGCAGCAAAAAACCTTGTGTCTGAGACTGGGGTGTCCAGTGACACTGTAGCCTTATCTAAGGGACGGCCCAACAGGCAAGAAATCAATCCACCCACATTGACAAGCATCAGCCAATGGGACATCAACCAACCACAACCACTCTGAATGAGCATTGCCAGCAGAGTTCATTACAATTGCTTGAGGGGCGCAACAGAGAGAGTAAGTCAGTGACTTTGCCCTCAAATGGCATTGGAGAGAGGGCATCCTAGTGGAGATGAGAGCCCACCTAGTAAGACAGCAAGGGTGGACAGTATCAAGCCTTTCCGTTCATCTTTATACCTCTGGGCTTCGCTACACTAGTCGTAGACCTTGCTGAAGACTTTAGTCTTTAGTAGACACTTGAAAGTTTGCACAGTCTGCATTTCTAACCGTAATTGGCACGTTATTTCAGACATAGTAGCGAAGCTCTGTGTGAGAAAGCCCTGCCTCAGGCTGTTTGTTGAACAATCAGAAGGCCTGCATCTTGCGATCTTAGGTTACGTGTAAGTATATATGGCTAGATCATTTCAGCAAAATAAGTAGAAGCAAGTCCATGTATTGCTTTATAGGTCAACAATAAAACCTTAAAATCAGCCCTAGCCTTAACAGGCAGCCAGTGTAGAGTGTGAAATCTGAATGTTTCTTCATTGATGATTTAGCTTAATATTGTACTGTTGTACTCTGGACAGTGTGAAATATGTAATGATATTTTAGTGATGGGTAAGTTTAATATTATACTGATGAAGTAGACATTAAAGGTCCATGGCCCAGAGATTGAGGCGAGGACACTGTGCTCAGTAAAACACGCTATCTGACACAGAGCTTAAACACGCACGCAAATACTGATACTGATGGAGAGCCCAGGAGCGAGAGGAGCAGAACAAGCCAAAACATCGCACTCAAGGTCGCCAGATGGCTCACTCCTAGACAACGAGAGCCACACAACAGAACACAC
>JACXGK010007717.1:0-15074 GCA_016801125.1 Novumbra hubbsi
TCTGTTTCAGTCCTTTACCCGTCCAACCCCCCCCCCCCTTTTATTCTCTCCTCAGTTTAATGTCTTTATCTAGCGCCTCAATTATACACCACACCCCCCCCCCGGCCTGACTGGCGGCTAGTTTTTTCCCTGTGTTGTTTTGAAAGATAACAGCTCCTGTCACTAATTGACCAATTATAACAGCCAGATTACATCATTTTAAGAATATTTAAACATACTGGAGGACAAACAATGAATTGGTGTCTTTGAATTTTATTCTAGCTGTTTTGATAAGAAAGCATTGTGTTTCGCCGCAATGAAAGGAAGTCAATAGCGAATCTCTTTTGGTACTGTTCGTTCGTGGCTTATTTTTTGAATCTCTGGAGTGGTTATGCAGGCAACGGTCTCCAGATGGACCCACAAACGGTATACATAACACCTCTGATAAGACAAAACCAATCAAGGAAAACATATGACTATGTATTTGTCTTTAAAGCAATCTCTGTTGTAATGGTACAAATAGAGAGGTTCAAGACCCTTGTAAGAGCTTACTGTAAAACAGAGGATGCATTGCAAAAGTATGAAAATGGAAATGCACTGAAAAGGTTGGGTTAGTCTGTAGACATCTGAGGTTGGAATGAGGATGCGCATTGATAGGCGGATGGATATCCAGTACATGCAGGAGCATGTTACTTATTGTGACTAGTGATGTCCTACAAACCAGTTACACAGCCCCTATGTTTTGCTGGAACAGGAATCACATTTTTGCCTAACAATCTTACCAACAGTCTTCACGTTTCTGAAGAAAAAAAAAAGACATTAAATGTATTCATAATAAATAGAATGTCTAGTTTGTCTTCACGCCCCAGAGTTATAGCCATTAGAGCTGTGAATTAAAATGTTGTTATGTTTTGTATGTGAAGGTTATTTTTTTGATTGGAACCGGATTCTGAGGTTGTGTAATTGTTGTGTATTGATGAGACTATGAGCCTTCTTCAGGCGAGAACCTCTGAGAATCTCTGCCTGTTCTTGCTCTCAGAACTTTTTATTTTCTCTTTCATTTCACTATTCTTTGTATCCCACCCGTTAGTGAGCACAGAGCTCTCATTTTTAGTCTCGCTCTTTTCAAAACCCCGACCCGTGTTCTCTACACTGGCTCAGAGTCATCATCCTTCTTCTTCTCTCATCCTCTCTATCATCCTTGCTGCTTGCTTTCTCTTCTTTACCTGTCTCCTTCATCCACATTTCTTTTTTTAAGGGCTTTGTAGGCCAGCCTTCGCCCGTCTCACTCATTCATACTTTAAGGCTATCATTGTCAGATTCTTTTTCTGGTCTGAACTGGCAAAAGCCGTCTCCAGACGCGGTTCCGTCTGTTCTCCTCTCTCGCCCTCTCCTCCGTGCTTGTGTTTTCAGCTCACAGCACTTTAAATCTCCTCTGTCACCTTCCATTCCACGGCAGAGAACTCAGTGTTCTTATTTTGTCGTCGTCCAGGTCTGTTTGCAGCCCCTTCTCTCAGTTCTCTGCGGATGTCTCACACTTTCCGCTAACTGCCATGTGTCCTCCCCTGTCAGCCATCTTTGCAGAGTGTGGTAAGTTCTGTATCTCCAGCTTTACTGTCTTGACATCTATCTTATCTCGGTCTGACTTCTCTCTTTTTACGCTTGTGTTGTACATTGATAGAGGCCCCAGTTTTCACTATCTTGCTCAGCAGCTCTTTTAGTAGCCTAAGGCATTCTTGTTCCTTCCTCATCTTTTTGATTTTGTCCAGCAAGTTTCTCTGCAGCTTGTAAGCATTCAGACCTTTCATTCAGTACTTTGTAGAAGTGCCTTTGGCAGCCATCACAGCTTGAGTGTTCTTGAGTATACCTTTATCAGCTTTGCAGAGCTGGATTTGGTCAGTTTCTCCCTGTCTTTTTTGCCGATCCTCCTAAACTCTGCCAGATTGGATAGGGTGTGTAGTAAACCAGCAGTCCTCAGGTCACCCCACTGTTCATCAGGGTTAATGTTGGAGACTTAAGCATCGTGTTGGTTATATGCATCAGGTTGTTGTCATCATCAAAGATGAATCTTCCCCCTAGTTTGATCACTGATCAGGTTTTCTACAAGGACCTACGAATGTTTTGCAGACCTAAATGGTGAATCTTTTTCCTTGTGATCTCGGAGTCCTTTAGGTGGCACGTCATATGCTTTTTACTCAGGAGGGACTTCCATCTGGCCACTCTACCAAAAAGGTCTGATGGATGCATTGCAGCAGAGATGGTTGTCCTTCTGGCTGGTTCTCCCATCATCTCCGCAAAGAAACTCTGAAGTGACCTTCCTGACCACAGCCTTTCTTGCCAGCCTGGACTCCAGCTTTAGGAGGGCTTGGTGGTCTGACGTTCATTCCATTTGGAAATGAAACATGGGAACTTTTAAAGCAATTGCATTTCTGTAAACATTGCCAGATCTATGCCTAAACACAATTTTAGATTAAACTTCTACAAAGAGTTGCTTTGGTCTTCATAACTTGGTTTTTGCTCTGAACACACTGTGGAGTGTGGGACCTTATACAGACAGGTATGTGGATTTCCAAATTATGTCCAATCAATTGCATTGCTGGCTGTAGACTACAGTAAAGTTCTAGATATATCTAAAAGATGATCACAGCAAAGACACTGGATGCATTTGAGGCTATATTTGGAATATCATGGCTGAATACTTGAGAACATAATATATATATATGTATATTTTTTGTACAAATGTCTAAACTTGCTTTAACTTTCTTATTATGGGGCATGGTGTTTTGCCTTATGACAGGAAAGATGGAAAGAAAATGTACAAACAAAGTGTCTGAGTAAGGAGTAACCACAGGTCTCAGTTAAAAATCTCACATAGATGTTCAGTTGGGTTGGGATCTAGTGACTGCAAAGGCCATTGCATACGATTCACATTCTGTTCACACCATTCAGTACCCTAATTATAAACCTTCTTTCTTCTAGCATACGATTCACATTCTGTTCACAAACCATTCAGTACCCTAATAATGAACCTTATTTCTTCTTGCATACGATTCATATTCTGTTCACACCATTCAGTACCCTAATAATGAACCTTATTTCTTCTTGCATACGATTCACATTCTGTTCACAAACCATTCAGTACCCTAATGATGAATTTTCTTTCTTCTTGCATATGATTCCCATTCTGTTCACACTCATCAAACCACTGAGTACCCTAATAATGAACCTTCTTTCAAAGTCACTTAGATCCTCTTTCCATCTTGTTCCAAAACGGAGGTCTGAGCATTTCTATACATGCAATAGATCATGATAATGTTATTGATTACTTATATAATGCAGTAAACCTGTATGGAAGCATCTGTATTCGCTAAGTTCTTCCACTAATGTTTTCTTTAATTCATCACACGTCTGAATATTTAATAATTTCTTAATGACGTCTATAACACAAAAAATGACACCTGAATATTTATAAATTATGATGGTATGCACTTAATTTTACTTCAAAATAGATTATTATCTAGTAATTGAAACTATTTTGAGTTATTTCCATAAATCAGAAATGAACCACTGTGCACATTATCTTTTAACTTACCCTTAAGGGGAAAGTAATGGTAGCAAATAGATATGCTGTTCTGTGGAAGGTTGTGGTTAAGGGTAATTGTTAAGTTATAGTGACATACATTTATATTAATTATATTAGGACTTGCTTTTAGATGAAACACAGAAAGCAACAACGTAAACCTGTCCACGGGTTATAGCACACAGTCATTTGGGCCTGGGAATGTGTCCAATGAAATCTGCAGACAAGCTCAATGTTTTTAAAGTGAATGCAATATAATTATTATTTTTCCAGAAATGACTGGGAAGTACATAACGAAAATATATTGATCCTGTAATAAGCAGTTATTACTTGGTGGAAACACATTTTACAGTCATTGTTTTTATTCCTGACCTACAATAATACTCTATAATACTTCCATTCATGGAAAAGCTTTAATTTCTCTTCTCCTCTTAGAAAGCCACTTGGTTGTTTCGTTGGCATTGTATGTCCCGGCACTTCCTGCGGAACACACACCGTAAGACCTTAAGTGGAGTGCCTGGGACCATGTGTTGTCTGTTGACTACCTGATGAAATCACACTGAATTCCTGTCCCGATGTGAGGCCATATGAAGTGGGTTGTGATGAGTTTAGTTGAACAGGCGGACAGACTGAAAAGGAGGGATTAATTCTCCAAGGGACTTGAAATCGCCACACTTCTAAAAAGCATCATGGGAGATTCATAATGGCATGCATTATTCAGTAGCTCCCAGACGTTGCCAGTAGGGGTGTGTGCACGTGTGTTGTGTGTGTGTGTGTGTGTGTGCGTGCGTGTACATATGATTAGAAAATTGTAAGATCAGTGTTACCCTTACTGCTTTAGGTCGGTTTCTACCAAACAAATGCATCTGTATGTTTAGCAGGTGTTGTCTGTGGATGCACAACGGAGAGGCCTGTCTGTCGCATAATCATCCAGATGATTCTCATGCCTGGTCTCTGTTTGTATTTAAGACAACGGTGGCCTGTGAGGGAGTCAACTGTCTCTGGCATTGTGTGTGTTCAGATCCAGGTGTACAGCCTCGATACGGGCCAGTTGGAGGTGTCTGTGGGGAACGCGGCAGGGGACTTCTCCTGCGTCAACCTGAGGGACAGCCCCACTCACCTGCTCGTCTGTGGGAACAAAGACAGGAGGTACGGTGTTGTGTTCTCTCACCGCTCCAGCTGTATGTACAACGCGCACAGGGTACACAGACACTAGACCACACATCACAGACAGTAGACCACACACCACAGACACTAGACCACACATCACAGACACTAGACCACACACCACAGACACTAGACCACACACCACAGACACTAGACCACACCACAGACATTAGACCACACATCACAGACACTAGACCACACATCACAGCCACTAGACCACACATCACAGACACTAGACCACACATCACAGCCGCTAGACCACACATCACAGACACCAGACCACACCACAGACACCAGACCACACTACAGACACAAAACCACACCACAGACACCAGACCACACCACAGACACCAGACCACACCACAGACACTAGACCACACCACAGGGCACATACACTAGACCACACCACAGAAACTAGACCACACCAGACACTAGACCACACACCACAGAAACTAGAATACAACACAGACACTAGACCACAACACAGACATTAGACCACACATCACAGACATTAGATCACACATCACAGACACTAGACCACACATCACAGACACTAGACCACACCAGACACTAGACCACACCACAGACACTAGACCACACCACAGACACTAGACCACACCACAGGGCACAAACACTAGACCACACCACAGACACCAGACACTAGACCACACCACAGGGCACAGACACTAGACCACACCACAGATACACAGGGCACAGACACTAGACCACACCACAGACACACAGGACACAGACACTAGACCACACCACAGGGCACAGACACTAGACCACACCACAGACACACAGGGCACAGACACTAGACCACACTACAGGGCACAGACACTAGACCACACCACAGACACACAGACACTAGACCACACAGGGTACAGACACTACCACCACAACACAGACTTACAGGGCACAGACAATAGACCACACCACAGACACACAGGGCACAGACACTAGACCACACCACAGACACACAGGGCACAGACACTAGACCACACCACAGACACACAGGGTACAGACACTACCACCACAACACAGACTTACAGGGCACAGACACTAGACCACACCACAGACACACAGGGCACAGACACTAGACCACACCACAGGGCACAGACACTAGACCACACCACAGACACACAGGGCACAGACACTAGACCACACCACAGACACACAGGGCACAGCCACTAGACCACACCACAGGGCACAGACACTAGACCACACCACAGGGTACAGACACTAGACCACACCACAGACACACAGGGTACAGACACTAGACCACACCACAGGGCACAGACACTAGACCACACCACAAGGTACAGACACTAGACCACACCACAGACATACAGGGCACAGACACTAGACCACACCACAGGGTACAGACACTAGACCACACCACAGACACACAGGGCACAGACACTAGACCACACCACAGAAACAAGGTGCACACGGATGTGCACAGGCTTAGTTGTTAAAAATCGTTCACACATACTTTTGTCTGGCAGATTTTAGCGCCAAAGTACCGCCAGTGTCTCCCTTGGGTAAACCGGCCAGGTTTTGGTCCCAGGCAATACTGTTGATCACAGCACAGTATTCCTCAACACACAATCACACCTGATTAGGAACACTAGAACCCAGAGGTACACGCAGGCTACCGGAGTGGGGACCAGCTGTTTGGAAAGTTGTGAATAGAAAAGCAATTTTCCGCACCTCCACTGCCTAACCTTCAGAAAACAAAGCATGTAGAAGGCATTATATGAAAGCGACAGAGCGAGAACAGGAAACGAGACGGAGATAGAGAAAGCCGATGTAATAAGCATTTGGAAGGGAAACAGTCTTCCCTTTGTGGGGAAGGACTGAGGGAGCGTCTGTGTGTGTGTGTGTTATGTGCAGCCAGCCCATCACAGGGATATTTGTAAGGTAGAGATCAGGGAGACGGACACTGTTGCCCAGTGGCCTTGCCATTCAGCCACTGTACCCTCTTTCCCTCGCACACACACACACACATCTGCAACCTGGCTCGGTATAAGAGGAAGAGAACACACAAAAGAGGGCCGTCCTCATCTGCACTTGTCCCTGACAGCGGGGGCACGAGTTGGCAGGTGAAAGAACGGCGCCTTTGGCAAAACCATTACCAATCAAACTCCCGCTGTGGCTTTTTCGGCGGCGTATTCCCAAAAAGCGAGGAAAGCACGCGTCGGCCTCAGAGGTCGGACCCCCGCCCCCCCCCCCACCTGACAGAACCGCAGACGGAGCTGGGGACTCTTACCTTTGTCCCTGGTGAAGTAGTCTCGTACTTGGCCCGGACCGGCGCTTGGCTTGGCCTAATGCGTCGCCGGGAGGCCAAGGGGCTGGGCACAAAGAGCCGGCGAGGCCACGGGAAGGCGGGCTCTGTTCTGGCTGTCCATTAGGATGGCCAAAAGCCAGGTCCCTAATGCCACTCTCCCTCCGCCACCGCTCCGCCTCCTCTCAGAGCCTCTCACTTTACTGCACTTTCTTTCCGGATCGTTCCGGGGTGCGAAGGAGGGTGCCAATATGACCAGATCGCAATTATTTGGACGAACGGGAAGTACTGTGGAGGGTTGGAGGGATCCGCGGGGATGTTGCCCTGTTCGTGCAGGTGGTCCTGTGCCCGTGGGACAGAACTGGTCACAACCCTAAAACAAAGAGAAAGCCTTGTCTCCAGTGTAGCTTAACTGGCTTTCCGTCTGATTGAATCAAACCTAATCTCATAGGAGATTAGGGTAAAAAAAAACTTCCAATAGCAAGCAAGTTTACCATTTGACCTGCCTTTGTTAACACCGACGGGACATTAACGTGACACATGGCTGTATGGTCGTCCCTGTCAAGGGTCCGAGTCCGGCTGTTACGAATTGTACTCATCCATTGCTGCGCTCCAGTAGAAAACAAGGATCGGGCTGATTAATGTAAAGGAGCTTGTCCAATGGCAGCTCTGAGATGAACCAAGGCTCCGTCCAAACAGTAAATGTATGATTGTCGCAAACCGCCAGACGGTAACGTCTCTCGCCCGCAGAGCCGTGCCAACCTGTTCCCTAGTCCCGCGGCGGGGCATGGCGTGGGGGCTAGGGTGCCATTTGTGCCGTCGACCGATGTCTTGACGCACGTCTCGGTTACGACGCTAATGCCCATTTAGCTATCCCAACCCGATTCATTTAATTTCTTGAGGCGGCAATTAAATCGGTTCACCCCCCCCCAAATAAATTCAATTTGGGTAATGAACTTTGGGGAAGCTTTTAGCATTGAGTCATCCCCCGGCTGCTATCTGGCGGGCCCAATAAACTAAAGCGTTGGCGGCAGCAGATGGGGGTCCGGATGGGCGGAGGTCTGAGGGGCACGAGTGGCTCGTCCACCCGCATCTACAAATCCTCCGCGTTTTATCAGCTCAACCGCACTGCGCCTCATCAGCACCGAACAGGTGACATATTTGTGTCTTTGGTATGGCGAGCAAATCGGGGTTATCGGTGGTTGAAGTAATTAAAGTGTTTGTTTATACGAGAGCGGGTGCATCTGCATGGAAAGCCCCTCGACACCGTCCGCCATGGTTGGCCTGTCGGTTCCTGGTTCAGTGTTAACCAAGTAAAGATACCGTGTCATCCTGTTGGTTCTGTCTTGCCTTCTTTCTGTTTACACTCATTGTCGTGCCAAGAGATGACCGGCAGAAAAAGCTAAATTGTTGTAATTACGATTGTAATGGGTTTCCTATTGAGTATATAACAAGAAAGTCAAAATTGTCGTTATTGTCGACATAAATACTCCAAAAAGAAGTTTAATTTAGGGGTTAATCATGTTATTAGTATGACACATTAGGCTTAAAATGACAGTTAAGTAAAAAAAAAAAAGGGTAGAAATGAACTTATGCCTTCAGAAGCTAGTCTTTAACCGACGCGTTCTAATCCACTTCCTGCCTCCCCTGTGTTACGTTTCAGGGTGCGAGTGTTTGACATGCGTTCCGGCTCGTCAGTGACATCACTGTACGCCCACCACATGGGCGTAACCTCCGTGCAGGCGGACGATTGGAAGATTGTGAGCGGCGGAGGTGAGGGACTGGTCTGCGTCTGGGAGATGAGGATGGGAGCTAAACTCTGGGAGATGCACAACAGGTCTGTTTTGTTCTGCTCTCTTCCTAACTTCATTTATTATTGCCACAAAGAATGCATGCTTCTTGCATTTCTCACCCGTTTTTTTATTTCAGAAAAAAGTAATCAATACACAGCAAGTCCCTCTCATCCACACAGGAGACTGTCGCGCCTGTATTGATTTAACACTTTTTAGTGCTTAGTGAAGGTTCTTTGTGTGTGATGTGTATGACGTGTGAGAGAGAAATCAATCGCATTGTTCCTCCTGAAACATGCTGTTGGTTGTATTTTCCTGCTTTCTGTTTGCAGGCACCCGGTGAGGCACGTTCGGTTTAATGCTGGCACTCTGGTGACAGCCAACATCCCAGACGAGAAGTCTCCGCGAGGGGCCTGCATCACAGACGACGACCTCACCGCCCACCGCAGGTAACTGGTAGTACCCGCCGAAATGTTCACATCTGGTAGTACCCGCCGAAATGTTCACATCTGGTAGTACCCGCCGAAATGATCACATCTGGTAGTACCCGCCGAAATTTTCACATCTGGTAGTACCCGCCGAAATGATCACATCTGGTAATACCCACCGAAACGATCATCTACACATGATACCTGCCTGTTATACTGACAAAACCACATGACACAGAATGAACAGTCTGCCTTGATGTACACTGTTTTCATCCTATGAATTTCCTCTCGTTGTGATGTCTGCATTGCAGACACAGGGGGGTGATCTGCCACTACGACTTCTCAGAGGACTCGGTCTCCCAGGAACACGTTCTGCCTATCTGCAGGTCCGACTACGTGGAGTCCTCTGGCTACAACTACAACATTGGCCTGGCTGTTCCCTACGACATTCTGTCTGGCTCTCACCCGTCTCACTGACCTCCATTACCAGCCCTGTAGACCTCCACCACCAGCCCTGTAGACCTCCACCTCCAGCCCTGTAGACCTCCAGCCCTGTAGACCTCCCCAACAGCCCTGTACAGTCACCACCAGCCCTGTAGACCTCCACCACCAGCCCTGTAGACCTCCCCACCCACCCTGTAGACCTCCCCATCAGCCCTGTAGACCTTCCCATCAGCCCTGTAGACCTCCCCATCAGCCCTGTAGACCGCCACCACCAGCCCTGTAGACCTCCAACACCAGCCCCGTAGACCTCCCCTACAGCCCAGTAGACCTCCCCTACAGCCCAGTAGACCTCCAACACCAGCCCTGTAGACCTCCCCACCAGCCCTGTAGACCTCCACCACCAGCCCCGTAGACCTCCACCACCAGCCCCGTAGACCTCCCCCACCAGCCCCGTAGACCTCCACCACCAGCCCCGTAGACCTCCACCTCCAGCCCTGTAGACCTCCTCAACAGTCCTGTACAGTCACCTCCAGCCCTGTAGACCTCCACCACCAGCCCTGTAGACCTCCCCAACAGCCCTGTAGACAGTCACCACCAGCCCTGTAGACCTCCACCTCCAGCCCTGTTGACCTCCCCAACAGCCCTGTAGACAGTCACCACCAGCCCTGTAGACCTTCACCACCAGCCCTGTAGACCGTCATCACCAGCCCTGTAGACAGTCACCACCAGCCCTGTAGACCTTCACCACCAGCCCCGTAGACCTCCCCTACAGCCCTGTAGACCTCCACCACCAGCCTGTTGAATCCCTCAGCACCAAACTTGAAGACCCCCCTCTACCACATTATGTTGACCTAACTGTACCGCATAGTGTATGTGTGTTTGACTACAATGATTTTATTTTAATTAGTACATATTCTTAATTATTTTGAAAGGAGGTCATGTTTCCATGGGTTTGCTTAGTTTGCAAATAATTCAGAATGGGGACTCTCAAGATTTGATCATGTTTCCTACCTAGAGAATAGTACATACTCTATAAATTCATGACCTGCCAACTTGCATTTTTGTGACAGAATTTCCCAAATACAGTGACAATTAAAAAAACACCAACACTGTCTTCATATATTAATGTCTTTATTTTTAATTAAGGATTCAAATATTTGTATAAATTAGTGCAAAGGCTATTAAAGCTTCTTTTGACAAAAGGCACGATGTCCATCTATGAAGATATTAGCAAATGCAAACAACACATACGTAATTAAAGACAGGAGCTTCCGCTTTAGTTTTAGGAGGTTATTGGGTGGGACTCTGCTGAAAGGACATTGGAATAATGAAGCTCAGTGAACGAGTGAATTCTCACTCTGTAGGAACTCACTGCCCCATTGGGCCAGAATAACTGACCTCTGCCAGCCAACAGTGATCCACATACCAGGTTGTGTGAACCGCTAGGTATTCAAAATGGCCGAACCGTTCAGACAGATGGTTCAGCATGGAGAGGGGTGTACAAAGGTAGTCATCGGTGCAAGGGAAAGTGTCAGTTTACATTTGCAAACAACACGTTAGCACACAGTTAGACAAACATGAAACAGAGCAAAGACATCCGTGGCACTGATACGGACGCTGTTCGATCTGGAACAGGGCTTTTAACGTGGCCCCCATGCAATGCATGCAAAGGTAGACAATATTGAGCGTTTGCATATTGAGATGAGCACTCGAAATGCTAGTGCAGTGGTTTCTAACTTCACAGACGTTCTCCAATGAGGTCCAGTGGGCTGCAGTGAAAATGCAACTCAAAATATTCCCAAAACTGCAAAGATTTTACTCAAACTATTCTAGTTTGGACCAGTAGTATTTTTGTCACACTTCACCATAAACATTTAAAAAGCAATTTGGCTTCATGCCAGAGGAAGACTAGAAAGTTTTGTTTCTGCAAAAATAACCCTCTGGTATATATTGCTACGTTTTAAAGGAGGAAGAAAATCATTTTCCACAACGCATGTTTGCTGTGTCCTAGTTTAAAAAACGAACATGCATCGTTGTTTCAATGTCGAGCTTCATCAGAATCTGCGGACAAAAAATGAAGGACAATAAGACTATTAAAATTGAAATTATAGCAGTTTATAAAGCGAAGTGGCCCTGTGATGTAATATATTTTTAGTTGTTGCTTAACTCACAAGGAGGTGGCATTTCTGTTTTTCAACAAGTGCAAAAATAGCTAGTTAGAACACCTTTCAATATAGAGAAGTGGGAAAGAGGTTTTCTGCTTTACTGGACATAAATTAACCATACCTGAAGAAAATGTTCAAATGTGATTCCTTCGTAGAATTCATCAGGTTCCTAGAAAAAACAAAAAAACTGTAAGAGGCCATCTACAATTGCTGCATCCGTTCCTGATTTAAATAAAACATAAATATAGATTTTTTTAAAAAGAAAAGTAGGAATTTCAGAGAGTCTACATTTTTCCAGATCAGCCCTTGCTTTTCCCCACAACAGCACAATGGCTTTGTTTAAGTTAGAACTCAGACTTCCCCTTTATCCAATAAGGCAAAGGGATCTTTAGATGACCACAATAAAGGAGCTTTCTGGCACGGCCACAGGCCAAAAACAGGCCAGAACCATTCTCTGCACTTTGCACCAAAATGAGGTGTGGTTCACTGTAATCAATCCTGTTATCAATGTATCTTACTCATACACTCCCTTCATTAACACTTTGATCTTAAGTCGATGAACATCAAGGAGTTTATGCAATAAAAAAAATGAATACACACTAAGGCTTTTAAGCAGGTGTCCCGGTTACCATTTTGCCTTGCGTGGAGCTCGCCACTTCCAGCATGGCGGCATCTGCGATGGCCTTGACGGTCTCCGGGGCGATCGTGCCAGCCTTAGACAGGAGCTCTTCCACCGCCTAGACATCGAACAGCAAAACTGTCTAGTCGGCATTGATTGCACACACATCATTGCAAAGTGCATTCAAATTTGAGTGCTGACATACATTCAGTCCAGACTAGGCCATATGCCACCCAGGCCGTGTTCAATACTGGGTACATATTCATGACGTTCGTAACAAATGATTTTGATAGGTATTACTCTGTGACTAAAAGCGGATATGTGTTCTGCGGGATGAGTTACTACATATCTGGAAAGCATACGTCATTCCACATTCACTGCCTTCAGCGTTATTCTGCATTCACACTCTTTGCTTTTCAACTACCCATGTTAATGGGAAATACAGATGTTATTACACATTCCATTATACTACTGTGTAAATAATGTTTGGTAATTGCAACTGAAAGTCACATAAATCTGGACACTATCAAGTGTGTCCCAGTCCATTTGGACCCAATGGGTCTCAGCCCATTGAAATAATTAGATCAAGATATTGGCAATGCTGGTGTGTAATCTGTAGAGCTGATGGAAGCCGGAGTCACACATTCCTTGTTCCCTTAACCATACTACCATGTAATCCCAATTGAAGTAGAACCGGTATAACTACATATTTTAGATCTGCCTTGTGACAAAACTTTGTCCAATTGCAGTAACTGAGCATTACAATTGTGAAGCATTAAAACACATTGCCATCAAGTTATTAACAGTTCGGGGAAGCACAGATTGCTTTACTACACTAACGAATGACAATATTGATCTAGCACCTACAAAATGTGTGTGACCGCCTGGACTTCCTGAAACAAGGGGAACCTGACTAGATCAGCACTCGGTTTCTAAGACAGTTTGTGAATACTGTCCTGGTAGAATATAGTGTCAAAAGAAAAGGTCAAAGTAGTCTTGCCTGTCTGTACTCCTCCAAAGTGATGACGCCGTTGCCATCTGTGTCATGCATGTTGAACAGAACTGAAAGGATATAGAATTGAAACATATATTTTCACACACAAATGTAGTCTCTAGTACAATGTTTCCCAATCCAGGTCCCGGGGACCCCAAGGGGTGCACATTTTTGTTTTTTGCCCTAGCGCTCACACCTCTGATTTAAATGTTGCCCTACCACTTACACACTTGACCAACGTGAATTACCTATTACCAAGTATTTCATTTCAATCAGGTGTGTAAGCACTAGGGCTTACACAGCTGTGCACCCCTTGGGGTCCCCAGGCCCTGGATTGGGAAACACTGCTCTAGCATAATGTATTCTATCCATCACCAACCAGGTGGGCTACCCAGGAACAGGATATGGTCCTAATGGCAAGATGATTGTTATTATTATTTGGATTCCAGGACTGATCTAGGCCCTACACTAAAGGCTGATTACTGACCTATAACTACAGTGGCTCTTTGGGTTATGTGAATCTGAGTTTGAATTACAGATCTAGACCAACAACTCAAACTGTTGCAAAATCTAATATTTCCAGTTGATTCTAAACCGGTTGCCTGTGTGAGCCAGTTAAGCCACATTAGCCCATAGACCAAAAGCCTCTGCAATACGTCGGGACACTGATGCAAATCTCCAAGGCGTGGCAATGGTACAAGTGAACCAAACTCACAGCGCAGTTTTGTCCTCCTCAGGTTCTCCCTGGTGTCTTGTGTGATGTCCGTTTCGGCCGGCTGGAAGTGAGACAACACCATGAGGAATTCCTCAAAGCCGATCTCCTGAACGATGCCCACCTCATTCTGACTGAGGTTTCTAAATGAGGAAATGCAGTGAGGCGTTTGCAGGTGAAACAGGCATTTCTGGCCAGGCCAGACAAGCGTATTACATCATACATTTCTTGCATACTCTCTAAGCGAGGTGCATTTGCATGTATGTGCAAATTGATTGCCCTGGGCTAAGGCATTACCTATTTGTGAACAAAACTCATCAGCTGTGTAATGACGCTGTTATACCAATTCATGATAGGAAACACATGTTATGCAGGCACTTTCAATATTGCCCTTTGACAAAGGACACTTTAGTGAACCACAAAAGACAAAGTCCTAAAACGTTTAGGGTAATCAATAGCTGCTTTGTTGTTGTAACAGCTTAATAACATTTTACATCTCAAATGTACAGATTCAATGAAAGAGTAAATATAAAATAATTTTAAGTATGCTCTGAGTCCATAGGGTGGAACTCGGCAGAGCTGAAACAACAATAGACCAACAATACAATCTGCAACATGATTAAAACTACCAAAGGCCTAATAAAAACATAAAATAGGAACTTGGTTCAATTTTGCCCTTTGGCTTTATAATCACCTTTTATCAAAGAAGGCATTAATAATTTGTAACCGGATTGGATTGTTGTCTAGATCAGGTATGCTGGCCAAGTCCTCTCGACTACAAAAGAGAAACACGACAAGACAAAATGTTAGCGGCATACTTTGACATTATGATACAGTTCTTTTCATCTTTTAATCAAAGTTGAAGGGCATAGTAGAATGTTTTTTTTTATCATATGAATGAAGTACGGC
>JACXGK010007718.1:0-24434 GCA_016801125.1 Novumbra hubbsi
CCCCCCCCCCCCCCCCCCCCCCCCCCCCCCATTATCTAGCATCAGTCATGTGAGCTGAGCCTAAATATAAACCCACATCTTTTTCCACTACTGTAGCTATTTCTGTTCCATCTGAGATTAACATTCTTTGGAGTTTAGCAGAAAAACATCATTCTCTCCGCTCTACCGAGGAACTCCTTTAGGACTGTTAGCAGTGTTAGCTTTGAGCTTGCCAATGGTAGCAACAAGACAGTCCTCTTTACCTTCATATAGACACGCTGTGCTTGATGAAACAAGACATTTACATTTCCTGCTGCTGGGCATCTATTGGGACAGAGTTGGAGGGCGTGACATAAGATTAAAAGACAGTTTTTCTCCTCATTTTATTTCATTGCAGTTCAATCTTCAGTAGTGTAAATATGCCGGCTCACTGGGACCAGGATCCATTTGTAATGAGACAGGCTGAGACAGCTAGAGCTAATGACATGTCAGAGGACTGTGAAAATGGCTGGTAGAAAAAACACCCAGAGAGGGCACACAGCAGAGCCCATATACCCATAGAACAGCACCATTGCAGGTCAATGAGATGAGTTGCTCCATAAAACATCAAGGTCAGCGGAGAGATCAGTACCTCTCCAAATTATAGGAGCTTTACTACTGTATGTGATGTGTATTGGTTGTGGCTGAAGAAAGTGCGCCTGGCAACCCAATCTTGCTTTGGCCAAATGCAGATTGTAAATCCCAGATTGTAAAAAAGGCCAACCTAGAACACGAGTACTGCATCATACATTAAAAAAAAATGTATTGGTTAAAGATTATACAAAATCTGATTTCCTTCATTTTGACATCCCACCAGTGGCTAAAATAATGAGTCTCAGGCTGGCAAAATAAGAAACAGAGTGCACCAAAAACCTTAATCCAGGCCAGATTGCACATCACATAAAACTATAGGGACTGGCAGAGCGGTCTCTTCAGATTAAAGTAGGGATAAAGATGACCTTTATAAATGTCAGGCCCTACCTGCATCTGGGTGAAGGAAGGTGCCCTCTGTCCACAGTCTAGAGTTCAAAAGTTCACCAACCTACTCCGACAACACTCCACCATTTGGCTATTGTGTGACAGCCTCAGGCAAAATGTTTCAGTATTTCAGATAATTATTAAACATACCTCCTAATAAAGCATTTACGTGAAAATTGTCAGAACACCCTGTGATTACTAATTCTGTTTTAAAGCTATGCTTGCGTGAAATCGCTCCATTATTGTAAATTGTAATAATGAAAACATCCTATTGATGTTAGTTTAGACAAAGGGAGCAATACCAGCTATTAGGGCATAGGGTCTCCTAATTTGTTCTTCTGTAAGAAATAGCATCTTTGTAAATCTTTTGTTAAAGAATGATATCATGGTTAAATTGTCTTGGTTTTTGGTTCACTTAAATCACCTTTATCTATAGATACTGTTTGAAAGAAGATAATTGATAGGTCCAAATTTCTTTAAAAAGAACAAAATATTTCATAGGGTGTCCACTTTGCTTTTACATGACTGTATATTTGTATGTATGTACAGAGAGAAGTTGCGTCCGACCAAAGTACTGTATTAGACGCAGAACAAATTTGGCATGGGAAAATGGCTGTATTAAAAAGGCAAATGTTCTTATTTGTTTTATAACTACTCCCTACAGTTGCTTAAATGAAGGCATTTTAAAAGGATAAGGAAAACATACATTTTAATTAAATCACATTTTCAATCAATCGCGGTTTTTCTTTTTGTAATTCAAGTATTTTTCGGACAAAGTTGTTAGTTGCAGCCCTTTTATCGATCTCTTTTATCCATCGCTCTCTCTCTATATATACAGCCCTTTTATCGATCTCTCTCTCTCTATATATATATATATATATATAGAGAGAGAGAGATCTCTAGAGAGAGATCGATAAAAGGGCTGCAACTAACAACTTAGTTATATATATAATAAAACCCTTGTCAGTTGCTGATGGTGGACAGAGTTAGCCTACAGGTGAAGAGTTGCTCCAGAATTACAAATGTTTTCCATTCCAAGAAATGTTTAAACAACTTTGAAGAATGACAAAAACCCAGTACTAAACCAGCATAGGCCTAAAAAACAATGTGAGAAAGTTCAACCAGACACTAACGAATAGCAAATACCAACTTAACAAATAGAAAAGTAGGTGTGCAACACATACACAAATGTAAATAAATGATTAAAATTTGACCTTTCCATTTGAAGTTTGCCTTCCAACATCTGAACCGGCACTGTCTGCGGATGAATGTTTGACTTTGCCTCTGGACCTACGCAGATAAATGTTTGACTACCGCATCCTGGAAACTCGGACGAACATGAAAAGGACGATGAAAGATTCACCTGCAGCTGAATTCTTATTTGAACAGCCCACACACCTTTCTTTATTGTGTACTTATGGTCATGTTCAGTCAATATCTTCAACATGGAGTGAATGGGCGCGTCGGTTCCAGGGAACTTTTCTACTGATAGTGATCGCTAGGTTAGCATTGGAGGAAGAAGAAGCACTCTGCCTAATGGAGGAAACTCAATAACATATTTTCCATATGCATGTTTGGAAACATCATACTTAGAAGTCTTAGAAGGATGTGAGGCTGCCACAAGTCCCACAAAAATATTGAAGGAATGATTGATTGGTTAAAAGTGGGAGAAGCCTTCTCAGGTGTGTGCTATAATAATTAGGTAGAGATGAAGTGACTGACAGATGAACAACACTGGAAATCTCATCATCATGGCACCCGTCAATGGGCGGGATATATTAGGCAGCAAGTAAACATTTTGTCCTCACATTTGATGAGTTAGAAGCAGGAATAATTGGCAAGCGAAAGTATCTGAGCGACTTAGACAAGGTACAAATTGTGATGGCTAGACAACCGGGTCAGGGTTGCTATATAAATACAGCTCTTGTGGAGTGCTCCCGGTTTGCAGTGGTCAGTACATATCAAAACTGGTCCATGGTGGGGAAAAAAGTGGTGAACCGGCAACAGGGTCATGGGCAGCCAAGGCTCATTGAAGCATGTGGGGAGCGAAAGCTGGCCTGTGTGATCCGATCCAACAGACCAGCTACTGTAGCTCAAAGGTAATGCTGGTTTTGAAAGAAAGCTGTCAGGACACGCTGCATTGCAGTTTGATGCGTATGGGCCGCTGGCCTCCTTGTGCAGGATAATGCACACTGCCCCAAGACAAAAATGGTTCAACAATGATTTGAGGAACACAACAACAAGTTCAAAGTGTTGACTTGGCCTCCATATTCTCCAAATCTCAATGCAATCGAGCATCTGTGGGATGTGCATGACAAACAACTTACAGGACTTAAGGAATCTGCTGCTAATGTTTTGTTGCCAGATATCCCAGCACACTTTCAGAGGTCTTGTCGAGTCCATGCCTCAACTGGTCAGGGCTGATTTGGCGGCAAATGGGGGACCTACACAATATTGTTGTCATTTTGTTATGGCTGATCGGTGTAGGTTTTACAAAGAAAACACACGGTCATAGAGACCACTTTCATCTGGATAGGAATCCTATCCACAGGAATAGAATTTGATTGAAGCTAATCTAAAGTCAAAAACAGATGTCCATTTAAATTGTGCCTGGATAAAGATAAGGTAGGTATGGTATTTAACTCAAAACTGCTTTAACAAATGCTGGTCTTTGGATAGAGAGCAATTTCCGAAGGAGGGATCCGCTCTGGTAGGCTACGGTACTGCACACGTTGTTGGCCAGCAAATGATGAACAAATAGAATTTCAGTTATCCTGCTATTTCATGAAAAGTGATACTGTGTTACCCAAATGTGATACTGTGTTATAGCTATAATGCATTACAGCACTATTTTCAGATTTCAAAAATAAACCACCAAACCACCTTTTTTTCTTCACCAAATAGAACATATGGCTTTTACCAAATGCATAAGAACATCATTTGTTGTTTACAGCAAATGTTATGGTAAATTGTAATTAATGTAACGTTTCTGTTGTAGAGAAATATAGAAATCCCAAAATGGGTTATTCAGCAGTAACATCGGGATTGGTTAGCAAGCTGCTCAAATATACACAAACTTAACGTGCTCAAGTAGATGACCAAAATGGTGGTGAAAAACTTGACAATAAGATAAACTCAGCCATACATTCGATATTAACTATTCTTAATTACTGTTCAAAAGCACATCCATTACAGTTGCACTCCAATGCCATTAAAGTTATGGCATGCAAATTTTGCAACAAACTATGGAAATACTATCAAAATGTTATATACTTGTAAGTAGCGAGTCACAAATATATAATGCAACTATCAAATAAAAATCAGTCAACAAATATGTGCATAAAGTATCACAAACATATGGTAGAATCTAAAAACAAAGAATGAACCATTAGGCTAACAAAAACAAAGAATTATTAAACATATTTTCAAAATAATACAGAACATGCTATTCTATTCTGGTTTTGAAAATTAAGGTAATTTCAAAAAACTCAAAAACTCATACACCCTTCAAACAGAACAGTGCTATCTGTCAAGCAAGGTGGAGGCAATGTGATGGTCTGGGGTGTGCTTTGGTGAGGGTGAAGTGGGAGATTTGTACAGGAAAAAAGGTATCTTGAAGGAAGGCTCAAGAAACCACTCTATTTTGCTATGTCATTCCTCTTACAACAGGACAATGACCCAAAGCATACCTCCAAAATATGCAACAACTTTCTAGGAAACAAGCAGTCTGGTTTTATGCCTACAATGGAGTAGCCAGCACAGTCACCAGCACTCCAACCAATTGAGCTGTTGTGGGAGTAGCATGACAGTATGCTATGCAAGAAGTGCCCATCAAGCCCATTCAACTTGAGGAGATTCAGGATGTATGGGGTGAAATCTCTTAAGATTACTTCCACACATTAACAACCAGAATGCCAATGGTCTGCAAAGTGTACTCTATTTGCTGCAAACAGGGGATTCTTTGATAAAATAAGAGTTTGACTGACACAAATATAATCTTAATTAAAATTAATTCTATATAACTTTGTCAATGACAATATTTCCTATACATTTAGCTATATTTCCTATACAAACGCATTTAATATATGTTTCAGGGAAAACAAGGACATTTCTAAGTGACCTCAAACTTCCAAACTGTAGTGTATGTAATATTCTTACGAATAGGCCTTGGCCAATGTTATCCACAAATGTAAACAGAGTCTACTCATGCCAAAATGCATTGGAAGACATGAGCCTGGATATACCACAATTAAAGACATCTGTATTTTCTAGTGTATATAATCTACAATAATGAGAAATAAAAGTCTGATGGAATACTATAGTGTCTGTTAAGACACCCAAAGCTTTGTAGTCATTAGGGGTGGAAATTGGTAGTGTCCCTGCAAAACAATATCATGAAAAGTAGGTCAAGACCCAACGTGAATCACAATGCTAAACATAGTGATCCTGTAAGTATTGTGATTCAATACTGCAGTTGCCAATACTAAGATGTCCTTTTTCATGACTGAGAAAATAGTTATATCACCATACAAAGGACAAAATAGTATGTACAAAAGGCAAAAGTAATCTCAAAGGCAAAAGTAATCTCAACCTGATGGAGAAACCTCCAATTCAAGCAGATTAATTTTAAAAGCTGAGATATTCAACACAATCTTAATATCATATAATCGTTCTGCCGGTTGCAGCCTTTACAGTGAAAGAGCTGGCTAGTAATATATGTTGTCATATGTATGTCATTAAACAAAGAATCCTCATACTGACGTGCATCGATTTCTGCACCCAACACAAGAAGTCAAGACATGTACTCTAATAATAGCCAGGGAGGGAGAGAGGCTCTTCAATTGTTTACACAACCCTGAAAGTGATACAAGGTGTTAGGAACTGTAGCTAGCTCTAATAAAAATGTCAATCGGGACATGTGGCACTCCAGGAACAGGGTTGCCCCGCATGTACACTTAGAAGCATAATAATAATAATAATACAAACAACAAAGAGGTTTTAACTCACTTCAAGTTCAAAGTGTCTTGTAAATGAAATGGGAAGAATTATAGAATTATACTAGGAGGGGAATACTGAAAAAGGGTAATTCAAATAGATTAGTCCATCCAAATCCACAAGGTAGTGCCCAGTTTATGGACAATATTTAGTTTCACTTTGCACATAAATTGTGTAATTGGTGTACATTTGTGTCAACCAAATGTTTCCAGGATCCTTCTTACAGTGGACCCATGTTCAATGTCAGATAAATGTTTCCCCATCTGAATGTGTGCCACAATATACACAATATAAAAATGTCACCAGTAATCTCTGTTAATCAAATCTATAGACACAAAACATACTTTATATAAAGCAACTTGAAGAAACAAACACCTTGCCTCTGTCACTATAAGGTTTTTCAGTAGCCTAGAGCTATTGTATGAGGGTAGAGCTACTATTAAAGCTAACTGCAATACAGAACAGACAAAGGTCCAACCCATGCAGAGAACCAAAAAATAATGCACCCCCTCAAACTCAAAAAATAACTCAGTTTCTCTAATGATAACAAGTGATATCAATCTTAATTACACGGGAGGCCCACGTTACGCTTATGCTCATGTGAGGTAAGGTGCTTACATGCCATATTATAGGCTCAGTAGACACATACATCAATTGAAATACTTCGTTAGTGAATAAATGTTACCAACACAACGTGACAATTATTAAACGTAGTGGACAAGGTATAGACATCTTTAGCAGGCAAAGGAACTCACATCTTCAAAGAGCGATCCAACGTTGGCTGTCACGAGCAGTATTCCCGAGCCTGCTGTCAGCTTCCCCGCCATAATTCTTTACGAATCAGATGTGTTGCGTACTTCGACTGTTTATAATTGAAAGTAACACGATTCGCTATAGGTTTCACGAGCCTTGTTTGGTTAAAATACTGAAGATTTGTGAATGCAGCCAGGTTTGTGACTGCTCGTCTCGCTCATACTAGCAAGGCTTGTGCATCTAGTTGGTTGCTGACGGTCTGCTGCTTTGTTGATGTTTTGGCTACTTTTTCACATTCATAGCCATCGTTAAAAGTTGTCGTTTTAATCCACAGCGACTACTTGACTCTGGTTCATTTCAACGATGCGTGTTTCCCTGGCTTTTGCAGTGAAAAAGTCTCCCTCGTATGCCGCGACTCAGAAAGGACCATTGCCTTGATTGTTTAGAGAGGATAGGCTGGAGTCCTTCACTGTCCTGACGTCACCGAGCGAATGGAAAGATGTAGCTTTTTTAAAAGGGCAACGCACCACTACAAACGCTGAGCAAGAGGCTTCCTGTCAGAGATCCTTTACGCGACTAGATTTGCTGGCGCAAAAAAAAATGTAACGCTAATTTGGGGAATTTAACTTGCCCTGCTCCTGACTATTACAATGCATTCGCAGTTATGCCTCTATCACATCATTATATCATAAACATGGCCAGGGGATCCCTGACATGGGTTGTGGCAGATAATACAGGATACAAAATGCTCATCATCAAAGTAGAAAGAGCACACTGTAACCATTAACTCACATCAGCAATAGGTTTTAAGAGTATGCAAACAATAGATGTTGAAGCTGCGGTATGTCAGTGCAGGACAAAAGTTTGGCATACTTGGCAAAGTGGCATACGTATTTATTATGTATGTAAATATTATGGCCTTCTTATTAACATTTAGCCTCGCTGTCATATATTAGCCCAACAAAAATGTCTATAAGCTGGTATGTTGAAATATTTACCTCATTAAGAGAACAATGCCTGCTAAATCATTTCTTAAATACAATTGGTGGGACCCACTTGGGGGTATGTCTCAAAACATCAATGGTATGTTTAAACTAATTTTGTTGTTTATAGATACATTATTCAATATACATTCAAACTTGACATAAGAAAGTTAGGAACCTATACAATAACAAAATTGCCATATCCTTCCCTAATGGTCTGCTAGATATGAGGTCACAATTACAATTACTAAAATAATACTTGAGAAGCAACAGGTCAGAACATAAAATAATTAATCAGAGTGGGTCATATTTCATAACAAGATAACAAGATGGTGGAGTTATGATTCAAAAAGGGGAAATGAGCAAATGGGGGACACGGTGGAAGTCCCAAATTATTTTGATGTGTTGACACTTTCGAGGGTTGCCTCGTAGGACACATGGCTCATTCAGAATTTGTAAAGCGAGCAAGGAGATTAATGCCATAACAAGTTATTCAAAGTGCGGACAGCTGTGTCTGGCAGTGTGAGTGTGTATTTGTGTGTGAATACGGGTGCTTGCTGTGTGTCTGTTTTTGTGTGCATGTGTTGAGAGAGAGGGAGGATGTTGGTTGCCAGGCCCTTCCGTTTTAGAGCAGACGTTGCCGGTGGGACTATGTTCACAATCTCGGGCTGCTTTGCATGTGTTCGTGTTGGCAAAACACGCCAGGCATGACCAATGTCTGATCTCTCTACCACAGACATCAGGAGAGTAAAAGCCCTCCAATTCCTTCTTCTCAGTGAGAGCTGGGCTGTATTCATTCTAACAAACAAAATGAGGACACATTTAGAAAGATCTTCTCACCCCCAGTTAAACAAGCAGAAAGAAATGGGAAGCCCCTTCCATGACTTGGTTATAAATAATTAATCTGAGAAAAAGGTTGGTTTGATTATCGCATATTATGTTGCTAAGTCATTCTTCATTCAGTTTGTGCGTTTGTCTGTTTTGATTGATAACTGTATCATACTTTATACTACAGATATGATATGATAGAGTAGCTTCACATAAGTTGATGGGAGAAAACATCCTAATTGTCAGCAGCAACCTGCAATTTGGATATTCAATCCAGGCACTTTTCAGTTACTGGTCAAATGCTTCAATCACTAGGCTACCCTGCCATCCCATTTTACTTCAGGACCAGCTGCTCTTTTTCCATTTGTGTTAGCAAGGGCTGAGGGATCATTAAGCCTGTAATAGTCGCTTGCCTCTTTACTTGTAATATTTCAACAGTGTAGATGCCCCTTAATGGAACTGCATCAATAAGTGAGGATCTTTGCATAGAAAAAATATCATAACAGTTAGGCTAATTCTCTACATGAGGCCCACTAAATACTACACCATTAGCTCTGGACAGGATATCCCACAAGGGAACAAAGGGTGGGGTGGTGGGGTTGCTGTTGTGCCGGTGTGTTTTATACCTACTGCTGATAAAGGACTCCAACTGCTAACTAGCTTAAGCCCCTCCCTCACCACTCGTGGTAATGGAAAAATGATGTTGGAATTCCAGTCCGTGAGCAAATATGTGCACTTTGACCCCTATCCTCCACTGCTCAAATTCACTGAACTAAAAATAGAAAAGAGCTTTGATTCGGCCCTTTTCAAACTGTGACAACAAAATCTGAACTTTAGATTTGTGTTAATTTGCTTTTCACATATATTTTCCCATTACTACCCTGCTGCAATTTGAATGTAATTTGTTAGTATACGGCAATGCATATTTTAATTATAATTGTCTATACCTGTTATTTGGTTGAAACTAAATGCTCTGTGACAGGGCATTTAATGGCTGGTAATCATTATATGTAAGTACATACAAAGTATGGTATGAACAAATGAATTAGGTTTTTGACCAGACAAGCTTGTTTTGCTTCTTCTTTCTCATCGGCTTTATTTCTTTTTATGGAATCCAGAATTGTATTTCTCCTACGGACACAGTTCTCTCCAAATGTCAATCCCATGACAGGTTGAATTCAGACAATTCTTTATTTAGATATTATAACGAACATGATTAGGATGCCTTCAGTTCTAAATCAATCAATATTTGACACAGATACTATAAAATAAATCACGTTGACGTAGAGCATTGATTCTCATACAAACATTTTGGACCTCTCACAGTCTTGAACCCACATTCGTTGCAGAAGTGGATGTACAGTGCATCCGGAAAGTATTCACACCGCTTTCATTTATTCCAAATTAAAATGTACAGCCGTTTCCTAAGTTGATTAAATTAATTTTTTCCCTGAATATTCTACACACAATACCCAATAATGATAACATGAAATACGCTTTTTTTATTTTGCAAATCTCTTTAAAATTAAGAAACGAAATAAATCACATGTACATAAGTATTCACAGACACTTAAAATTGAGCTCAGGTGCATTCTGTTTCCACTGATCATCAACTTGATTGGAGTCCACCTGTGGTAAATTCAGTTGATTGGACATGATTTGAAAAGGCACACACCTGTCTATATAAGGTCCCATCATTGACAGTGCATGTCAGAGCACAAACCAAGCCATGAAGTCCAAGGAATTGTCTGTATACCTCCAACACAGGATTGTACAGAATCTTCCTGAAGGACCACCATCTCTGCAGCACTCCACCAATCAGTCCTGTATGGTAGAGTGGCTAGACGGATGCCTCTCCTCAGTAAAAGGCACATGACAGCCCATCTGGAGTTTGCCAAAAGGCACCTGAAGGACTCTCAGACCAGAAGAAACTTAATGGAGGTGAATACTTTCCGGATGCACTGTATGGCTTAGCCTACTTAGGCTATCCATGTCTTTATTTACGACACCACAATCATGTGCACTGTTCATCACCATTCAGTACTCTGCATGACTAGTAATGTCCCTCTACTGACCTGGAAGATCCTCACAAAGTCTATTTTCAGATGCTATCTATGGACCAATAAAAGACGGAACCCATTGTTAAATTTTCTTTAAACAGACAATACAAACAAAATAACCTAAGCCAGCACTAGATATAAATAAATGGGAGTATTCAGGGAAGGCATGTTTTATTTTTAAAAACGTTTAGGGATTTTCAAGATAAAAAAACATGCTCAAATGCCATGATTCCTTCTGTTGGTTTTTAACAAAATGCGACATGTTTGTAAAGGCTGTTGAACAAAAACTGAAACATGGATTATATTTTATCTCTATCACTGTCAGGAAAATCAAGTTTTAAAAAAGTAACATTCTCCTTTATATTTAACATATTTTACGATTCTCCCTTTCTTTGCCTGGTTCAATCCCACAAGTCTGACCTTATTTTGCAACCTATTTAAGTTATCCCTTCTCCTAATGAACCCTCTCTCATCAAATAATTTGGAACACTGTGCTCTTTTGGGACAAAATGTCGGTCATTTTTAAAGGCAAGTGGACTAAATCAGGTTAATTCCAGGGGGATTGACGGATGAGATTGACTATTTGCTTCTTCCAAGTGGTTGCTTTTTTTCCATGTTAACTAATTCAAAATGATTTTACAAATGCATGCAATAGCTCCACCACATGGATTTCTACTGTCCAGTTAGTACAATAAACACTCCCTATTTTGAGCTATAGTTTAAATAAGTGTAATATTAACAATGGCGGATCTGTAGTGTTACCATAGCAATGCAGTTAGAAAGAAGAAAGGAACTACTTGTCTAGGAATTCCGTAAAAATTGATAAAATACCCAACAAAGTATAGAAAAGCTCCTCAACATTATAATGTTTTCTTAGTATTTAGTTTTTCACACACTGTCAGTTCTGCCCTAGCAAAATGTCCGCCCTTTTATGACTCCTGTCATTCACCTCCAGGTTCTAAAATTAAACTAAACAGAAGAGCACAAGGTAAATATACTCTGTAGGAATTAGCCTTTTCAATTTCTTGTATGAGATACCGAAGGTGTTGAGAACTGGTCTGTGTAGCTTGCCATTGCCAAACTGGAATCAACCCCCTTTCAGCGTACTCCTCCAGCAACTTATGTACATTTCCTACAGAATTAACCTTAATTGGCAACAAATTGTGGCTTTGCCCAAACCCTAAAATATAGAGTGGTTGTTCAGGCTTGTGACCGGCAGATGTGTTGCTGCTCATTTTATTTAAGCGTAGACCATGAAACCAAGTTCCTATCAGTGTGTGGGTGTGCTTGCCTCTACATTTCTTAACTCCATTGGAATGTATAGCAGAAATAAGTTTAAGTATGGTAGATAAAGCAATACCTTTTAAAAATTAACATTAACAAATGAAACAAGTGGAATTTGTTGACAAAGCCAGTGTGTCAAAGATTAACAGTAAAATCAAGGACAGTTATCTTGTGAACAACTGTTGAAGGATGTCTATCATATTATAATGAGCCACCTTTTTAAATCATTGCTTATTTTATTCTGAGTTAATAGAAAGGCATTTATGAAAAATGTACTGGCATCCTATTTTTTTTTGCATGTCTTCTGTTCTCATGTTTTCAAAAAAGATACACATTTTAAAAAGAAGCACAGAAAACATCCTTTGTAAATGTGTGTGTATATAATGGGTTTTGTGTGTGTTATGTGTTCCAGAGGATGGCAGTGATGAGTCCCCCACACAATTCAGCTGACTATAGACGAAAACTCCATTTGTCCACCAACTACAGATAGAAATATCCAACAACTAAACAAATCATCAAAAATCTTCTAATAAAATATAAAACACACTTATTGCTTGTACACCTTTTGATCGGTGCCTGTATTGATATTGCAGTTTTTCTCTATTGCACACAATGGTTTAGACCTTACAAACGTTGTTCTTGATTCATAGAACTATGTGGCATTACACAAAAGAGTAAACAACTTTTCAAATTATTCACAACATGTTTTGTAACAGTACAGGTCAAAATTGAGGTAAGACTGAACAGAGCAAAATACAGAAAGGTCCTTGAAGGAAGCCTGGTCCAGAGAGAACAGGACCTCAGACTAAGTGGATAAATCATCTTTTAGCATAACATTTACCTGAACCAAAACAATCAAGACAACACTGGAATGACCTTGACTCATTCACACACTTCTCTTTCAATCTGACACAGTTTGAGAGCATCTGTGAAGAAGAATTGAGGAAAGAGTCAAAGCAGTGACTGCTGCCAAAGCGCTTTTGCAAAGTATTAAATAAAGGGTCTGAACACTAATGTACATGAGCTGTTAAATTTGTAAATGGTCAATACATTGGTACATATTTCTTAAACAGTTTTTCTTGCTTGTGTAATTATGGGGCATTCTACAGAGTGACCTTTTATAATAAGAGGTAGGTGTAGGGGTCTAAAAACCTACCAAGGCGCTGTGTATATGTCTTTGTGTGTGTATATGCTGTATATACACAGGCTCTTTCATAGATTTTTATTTATATATATATATTTTTTTTAATATTTATATTTATTGCTCCAAAAAATTAAGGGAACACTCATAATAAAGATCAGAATGATGCTACAACAGTAAATAGAAACCAAAACAACCAACCAATTGAAGGCTGGAATCAAACGAAGCGAAAATCTTAGTAAACAATTGAAATCAAAGGCTCTTCCAACTTTTGTAAATTCCATCATGGTAACTCATAATGTAACTCCATATTGTGTATGGCCCCCACATGCTTGTATGCACTACCGACAACATCTGGGCATGCTCCTGATGAAACGATGGATTGTGTCCTGGGGGGATCTCCTCCCAGACCTGGATCAGGGCATCACTGAGCTCCTGGACAGTCTGTGGCGCTACTGTGGCTGCATCGCATGCACAGATACATAACAGCTCAGAGGATCTCAATTACATTCAATTCTGGGGAACGTTAGGGCCAGTCAATGGCATCAAGGCTTTCATCATCCAGGTACTGTCTATACACTCTGGCCACATGAGGCCGGGCATCGTCCTGCAGTAGGGGAACCCAGGAACCACTGCACCAAGTTCTACAGATGAGTCGGAGTATTTCGTCACGGTACCTAATTGCAGTCAGGGTATCTTTGGCTAGCACATGGAGGTCTGTACAATCCTCCAAGGATATGCAAAACTTAAAAATAGAGAAAAATCAGTCAGGAAGGATAAGGAGAGCAATTGTCTGTGACCACCACCTGCAAATTGATTCTCTTTTTGGGAGTTGTCTTATTGTTACCTCTACAATGCATCTGTTGTCACTTTCATTTGCACCAAAACAGGTAAAGTTGATTCAAAATGTGCTAATGCCTCCTTACTGGACAGATCGATATCCCTGAAGGTTAATTAACTTGGTGTTATACTGTGTGGTGTTCCCTTAATTTTTTGGAGCAGAGGATTGGAGTGAACTCAACCCTATCCGGCAGCAGCATAGGGCCAAAGCTCCAGAAACATATACAGCCATGACAAATTAAAAGTCAAAACACCCTCTGCCCTATAACTTAAATTCTACTTAATGCATTACATGAAAGCACTTCTCTGGAGTTCCTTCTTGTACATTGCAAACAAATATCTTTTTTTTTATACAACTTATTGTGTTTTCTGGTACGCACCAAGGCACCAAAGCAAATTCCTTGCATGTGTAAACCTACTTGGTAATAAAGCTGATTCTGATTCTGAAATAAATGTCTTAATGTACATAATGAATGCAGGATGGTTCCATACAGCTGTACCGCATTACTTAATTAAAGAATTAACATCCTATCATGCTCTGTGACCTATAAAAATACTGGGCAGACCCAAGCACTTACATTTGCAATACACTCTCTACACTTCAGATGCTAAAAAGCTTCCGTCTGATAAATAAGATTGTTATGTTAGATAATTCATGAACTCTATCATTTTGGCGAGGCACTTCACTTACATGTTGTTATTGCTTTGCTCTTTGGGTTTACATCGATAACTCTCTCACAGCTATCGTGATAGCACCATTGTCACACATGGAATATTACCCATAGTTACCTTTACATGAATTCCTATCTAAGCTGAAAGTGCTCAAATAAAATCAGAATTTCATTCTTCTTACGAGTTGGTGATACACCAATTACTTAGTAATGAAGACTGAAGTGGTTGTGTAGGTTGTAGATGTTCTTCAAGCAAGTTATTGTTATTAAGATAAAACCTGATGCAGCTTAACTAAAACTAAAACTGCAACTAAAACAAGCTGAATAGCTTACATAGTAAGTAGAAGATTGACAGTTTATGACGGTCCGATGTAGATACCAACATTTACACATGTATAATTTTTTACTGACTGAACAAACAACAACAAATCCTTTCTTGCGAATATGCGTAATAATGGCATAGTAGGTCTACATCTCTTTGATTTAATAAGGTATAATCATCATCATCATCATCATCACGTGGGACACTGAGTGTAAGAAGCAGGCACATTCTCTGTATATCCACTGGGGGGCAGTATATACAAGATCAAGTAAACCACTGTTGGATTATAGAGGAATCTGATGTAGCCTAATCTGACTAAGGCTAGATGGAATTAAAGTATTATGGGTTGTTTGTTTTAGTTTAATAGGCTGTTTGCAAAATGTGTGTTCTCCATCCTGATATTCCAGTGTATTTGTATCACATAAATAACATTTTGCTGATTTAGAAATTGACATATAGTAGCAAATTATTATTTGAATTATTATTATTTATTTACATATAGCATGTTTACACCTGGACAACTCATCTGACCCTTGCACTAATGCATTCCATTTGTACGTCTGCACTTTGTACATTGCTTATTGAACATTACTCAACCATCCCATTTGCACATCCATACACTGTACATTGCTTATTGCACATTACTTAAACATACCATTTGCACACTGCCCTTCACAACATTTTTGCACTGCTCTTTTTTGCACTTCTGGTTGGATGCTAAATGCATTTTGTTGTTCTGTACTTGTACTGGTCAATGACAATAAAGTTAAATCTTATCTAAAAATGGACTAAGATTGAAATGTATCCTACCTTGGCAGTGGCCTTACAAACCTTGTTAACAAAAGGCAGATAGGTTTGAGGTACCAATTTGGATTTGTAGGCAATTGGCATCAGTTATAACATGTGCTGGGTATGCATGTGACATTGCTCAAATCCAATCAGGCAGTTGATATGTTGTGCAAGCTAAATTCACACCTGACAGGTCTGCGACAGCTGTTGGGCAGAGGCGATTTTTGGCCCTGTCTTAATATCCACTTTCCCAGAACGAGGGAGGTGTTTGTGCCTCTGTGACAGCTGTCATTACCCCCTCCCCCTTTCACACCTCCTCCCCCACTGCATTCCACATCCTTACATCTCGAATAATCAAAGGAAAATGTACTGACAGTGTCGACTTAAAATAGCGGCTAGTCAATGTTTGATTAAAACAGTTGATTGCATCAAATCTCTTCACTGACATTCCGATTGTTCACTGTAATGCACACGTGTAATCATGTTAATTTGCATGTCTTGAAATATAACTTTGTCAAAGTAATTATTACTGAAAGACCCAAACAATAGCTTGGGTCTAATGACAACACTATTTCCTGTTAAGACGATGCACCAAAAACTACTATTTGTGTACTATTTGCGTACTATTGTATACTATTTGTAGATGAGTACACAAGAGCACAGAGAACAGAACGTTCAGGAAAGACAGATGTGGCTTTGTATTAAGTACTAAATCACAGACACGGATACAGCCAATCTCTATGACATTTTCCTGGTTTACCCACCATTTCAAGATACTGACATGTGGAAAGCACACATAAAGGTTTTGTAAGCAAAGATACAGTTATATTAGAATACAAAATCTATACCAAAACCATTATAATTAAGGTAATACTATACTGAAACGATTAAGATTAAGGTTATACAATATTGAAACCATTAATTTTGTTGCAAATACATTTCTATTCATATCTCCGGACGAGAAGTGTGTTTGTGTATGTTCCTCGTTGTTGGAGACAGTCTGCTGCAAAGAATGACGGGTTGTTTATTTTAGTAGAAACCATCCATCTCTGCCACAAATCAACAGTATTTCAAGATTTCAGCAAAACAACTACACATTTTTCCAGATGTGGCACTTCTAGGCCCACAATCACATCTAGTGTTGGATTTTTGTGAATTGTCTTCCACCACATTGATACAGAAACCCCAGATTGACATTTTGGAAGTAAGAATGCAGATAATGTTTGATATTCTGTTTATTATGTTATATTTCCATAACATAAAAAACGTATAGTTGTTGTGAACCCCTGGGGATATCCAAATGTGTTGTACCTACCTGTTGTAGTATATTATGTGTTTCTCAATAAAAACAACTACATAGAGTCAACCTATATTTTTATATTTATTCACACAATTTCACAATTATACCCATGGAAGCTTCTGAAACACCGTTTTCAATTCATCCTTCATCTAGTTATGTTTTTTCTAAATCTGCAATATAAAACAATTCATTCTACTATAAAGGGTGACCTACTGAGAGGCCAAAATGTCAAGGATTTTAAATCCCAAGAAAGCCTTAGACCTTTTAAGGGTTAAGATTTTCCAAAATCCTTACCCTAACACCTTCCCTAGTGGGTAGCAACCCAAAAACCCTGTGGGGACGAATATTTTGAGGTTTGCACTATCACACACACACAGCTACGTATGTATGCAAGTCAACCAATGAATGAAATGACACCTGCAGTGTTTGTGCCGTACCTCTCTGTTTTCTTTCTATTCAAAATAAAAACCTACAACTCAGCATTGTAATAGAGCGTGTAGTAGATCTCTTATGCAAATCTGTCCACAAGTTTCATTTGTCCGGATCAAATAATTGTGGTGTAATCTTGTGCATCCTACTGATCAATGGTTGTGGCGTGTTGGTTGTCCAGCACAATAGAGATGTATCAGAGTTTTGGTCCAGCATTGACAGCACTGTTGTGCTACATGATGTACTACATTTCAGTACTAACTGGCTGATCCCATATTTAATGTCTTGATTGGAGTTGCAATCACATGACAAACTGATTAATCAGAAGGTATTAATGAAGTTGGAAGTCCCACCCAGCTGACTACATTAAAATGGCATGTAACTAATAACAAGGAACACAATATAATGTTTTTTTCTACCAGTTATGTCCTTTTACCATCTCTGTGGCCTGCACCAACTTCTCAATTAGAGTTGTGCAGTGTCATTTATTGGCCCATAGGGGGGCACGATGTATACAATGAATGCGATATTGCAACTGGTTTAACTACAGAATCACTTTCCCTTTAATGAGTGGAAACTCCATCACAATCCACAATGCACGCACACACACAAACACACGTATTTATGCTCCTATATCGACTCCTATGAGAAGTTAAATGTCCAAAACCTTTAGAAGGGGGAGAAGACCCCCTGGGTGTCGTGGGCAATGTGTTGCATTGTGAGTAAATCAGAAGAAACAGATTTCCATTGTCCGACACATTAATGTACTAATGTACCACAGTCTGGTAAGATACAGAACTGACTAATGATTGGTGACTCGGCACCTGAGCACTAAGATATGAATGCAGGTAATACACACTGGCTGTGACTCATTTCCTGCTTCCCGTCGTCTGGCTGATTGATGGCATGTTTACAACACCAGTAGAGGGGCTGTTACCTTGGTCACACACGACACACACACACACCCCCACACCCACCCACACACAACATGTCCATAGGGGAACAGTTAAACCAAAGGCAACTACGTTTAACATGTAAGCTCATGAATACATTCTACATTCCAAACAGTGAATTAAAGTTAACTTGATAACATAAATAAGTCAAACAAAGGTGCTACCAGCTTTTTACATTCTGTAATGTAATGTTAAATATACAGGTAGAGGTCACACAGGTCTGTGATTGGGTTCATAGAGTCCTCATTTTAGTAATTTCATTTCCGTTTACTTCCATTCTCAATGAATCACTGGACTAGTATTAATGTGGTCTGGCTCTGATAGCATCTAAAAGGTCACACATGCATTTGAAAATAATAGTGCTGTCTCACTGTGAATCACTGTGAATCACTTCAACTCAGCTGGTCTTCCTCTGTAGGGTGTTTATTGTACGTGGGTGGAAGATGTGACAGTCTTAACACCAAACAGTCTGGGCATCAGGGAGACATTAAGGTATTGCCTTCTTGCTACCAAGGGAGGGTGTGAGAGTGTGTGGATGGGGGGGGGGTGTATGTGTGTGTGTGGATGGAGGGAGTGCGGGGGGTATTTGTGTGTGTGTGGATGGGGGGGTGTAGGTGTGAGTGTGTGTGTGTGTGTGTTTTTCTTTTCAATTAATAGATTCTAGTTCTTACAATATTAATAAAAGTTTACCCTTATTAGGAACATTTGCCAGCCTCCACAAGGACAAGTTTTTTTAGGGTAACCCCAATTCTAATTACTGTTACTGCAATTCTGATTACTGTTAGAATTGGGGTTATTTTTAGGTTTAAGCTTTACTTGTTAAGGCAATGCCTATTAGCAACGGGTTAGGTTTAGGTCCTAGGGAAAAATTAAGTTTAGGCATGCATGTTCTTCCCCACTAGTGAAAATGTGATTTCCAGGTCAGGAGTTACAATTTGATATAGTGTTAGCATTAAGGTTACTTTCACGTTTAAGTCTTACCTGTTAAGGCAATGCCACAAAATGATGTTAAGGCTAGGTTAAGTTTGTGCATAAGGTTATTGAGGTTGAGATTGTGATCAGTGGTAGAATGGTTTAGGGCAAGGGAATTATGAATATGAATTTCTGGGTCAGAGTTAGCTCTGTGGGTGTGTGAATTTGTTTTTGCTCATGCACATTCTACACTTCAGGACCCACATTGTGTAAAATAGTCCATGTCGTTGGACGTCCAGATGGTAACAAAAATAAAAAATCATAATGGCTCATTAGATTAATGTTAGGAGCTTAGTGAAGACAGTAAATGTTCTTTGCGTGTGTAGACTTACTTACTTACACCCTGTATTAGCCATTGATTTCCTTTCCAACTGCTATGGGATGATGTGAGGATTGAACAGACAATGTAATGGGCAACTGACCCCCCAGAGCAGACTTGAGGCTTATTTACATTACAAGAAAGAAAATAAACTGCTAGATCTCAGTTTACATAATCATTTACATACGGTTTAAGTTTTAAAGTCGAGCGATATGCATGCTTGCGCACTGTTCAGAAACTTTAACGCGTTTCCAACCCGATTGTATTCAGTAAAGTGTGCAACAAAAATGTGGCGCATACCACCTCGGTAGATCAAGTCTCAAGCTACACAACAAAATAATCTGCAGTTTTTAGTGAGCAAAATGTAAATAAACCCATTTTCTCAGACAAGAGGTAACAATAAACAAACATTTGGTTTCTTTCAAGTTAACATAATAAATTAAACATTGTGTTGTGGTTAACTAACACAAAAAGTTAATGTTTACCTGGGAACTTTCACAGCGCTCTCTATCAAACGAGTGCTGTTGCAGGCGAAAATACATTTATTTCAGTGCCAGTATGCTATGTTTTTAGTTGCTTCACAATGACATTTATTTCTTTTTCATTACTTGTGTTTTTACATGCAGCAGTCCTAGACTTTACACGCCCCCGCTTGTCCCAATCCAATCCACAGCAAATGATAGCTTTTCTGTAGACCCCAGTACCTGCAGGGGCTTTCTGTCAGAAAAGTATACTATGTATCTTTGAGAAGGTAACTTGTGGCAATTAAGATTTTCACCTGTTTAGTCTCTATGATGGAACTCTGTCTGGAAATGTAGTTCAATGGTACATACAAATCGGCAGTTGTCACAAAGTGTTTTTCTAAAACACCCTTCATGAAAGCCCAAAGGAGCAAGCAACCGTAACTGTGTTGTAGCACAGTGGCTAAGTAAAGCGGATTTTAGGGAGAAACCTATAGAGGAACCAGGCACCGAGGGGTGACCAGACCTCTTCTGGCTGAGCCGGGTGACATTTTAAGTTGTAATATTAATAAATGCACATGGATTATGTTCTGATGTTCTGATTCTACAAAACCTAATCCATATCAGAAGCATAACCAATGGCCACCAGAGCAGTAGCTGGAATTGTCAGGTATTGTCTTGATCTGAAACATAACCAGGAGGGCTTTGGAAAGGACAGCAATGAGTCTTTGAGCCTGGTACTCCGGAGATGTGGGCCAAGACTTCATGTCCTACTATGTTTAAACGGAGCAGGAGCCAAGGAAAATTTAGAGAGTGCATTCTTTAGACGCTCGTTCTAGAATTACCAATGGAGAAGGAGAACTGACCCTACTCCCCCATCACAATTATATAGCAACGAAAAACTTTGGGGCTGAGACTGACTGTGCCTCTACTCTATAATTCTGGACAATTTGCATCTTCCTTGAGGTTTCCTGCCGCTCGTTAACTCGAGACAAAGTCTAGACTATCATGCTCAACTTGGTGCCAAGAAAGAATTCTTTAGAATATGAATTTAAGGCTGCTCGGGTGTGTTTTGATTGATTTTGTGAGTTTCATATTTCTGGGTGTTGGCTGCACCACTCAATCTCCACTGGCTGTTGCTTTTTGTGAACAGCCATTACATGTACCCCCCTTTACAATTATAGTAATAGCATCAGCAATTATGTGATCCAGGGTGGTTTTATATTGGAAAAAGATATTTAAGGAAAAAATAATAAACAGAAATAGGTATTCAAATCAATTTGCTTTGAAATCTTTCTGTTCAAGGAGATGAATAAAATTGCCTGAACAAAGACAGAGTAAACTTACAGTTGACCCCCAATAATGACTTTATTTTCTCGATTAAAACCCCACTGTTGAAGGATTGACATTCTATAGCAAAATAGCATTCTACAGCAGTTGAAGAAGAGGCAATACAAATACTTAGATTAGAAAATGGGTACAAAATAATACCCCTTCAAGGTGTTGGATCAATGACTGGGAAGTAAAATCTGCATCACACAACCGACCACACACTCTCACACCGAACACAACCACAACTGCCAAGAAACGGCTATCCCCCAAAACTCAGTGCTCAAACAACTTGACTTGACAGAATCCACAGAGAGGCTAACAATCACTTTGAAGGACCTACAGAGTTTAGTGGCTAGAAGCGAAGAAACCTTGAACCTGCCTGGTAGAAGATGCATTGTGTATTTTGTCTAGAAAATGTATTGTGTATTTTGTCTAGAGGATGAATTGTGTATTTTGCTGCAGTGGCGAAAATAATAATTAAATGATATTACCCTCTGCTTATTTATTTTCTTTACAGTGGAACTTACGGCATTTTACTACTTTACAAATATAAAGTCATAACAATATTGATACTATGTTGACTAGGTCATTGAGGTTTCATTCTTTTTCTATGTAATGCAATCTGATAGGGTGAACTAGAACTAAGTTCAATGACGTGGACGGGCTGCTCAAAAGGAATACTGTCTGTCACCAAACCACAAACGTAAGTGTCAGGAGTTTGTATAATGTCACTAGAACTTGGCAGCAGGTCGTATTTTTCAAAATGCTTAAAGCTGTTGCAGCAAAAAGTGACTGTACCGACAGTAATGAGTAGGGCTTGAATACTTATTTTGCCAACAAATGTCACCTCATAGTTGTGATTTTAGGGGTCATTTAGGTGTAACTTGTAACTCAGTAAAATTTGGTAAAAGGTCAGCAGGACAATAAACTTTGCGAGGCTCTGTATATATACATAACAGTAACTTCTTGCCAGCCAGTGAAAGCAAATCAGAGCAAATGAACAAAAACACATTGGAATTTATAACCAGATGCAAATTCATAACATATTTTGTACAAAATGCATATTTATTGTAATTTGTTATATATTAACTAAGATGAAAGATTGTGTTCCAAAAAACAAAATATACAGTGGAGGAAAAAAAAATTGTTCCCCTGCTGATTTTGTACGTTTGCCCACTGACAAAAACAAAATAAATAATTCTATAATTTTAATGATAGATTTATTTTGAACTGTGAGGGACAGAATAACAACAAAGAAATCCAGAAAAACACATTTAAAATAAATTTTACATTGATTGCATTTTACTCAGTGAAATAAGTATTTGATCCCCTATGAATCAACAAGATTTCTGGCTCCCAGGTGTCTTTTATACAGGTAATGAGCTGAGATCTCATCTTGTTACCTGTATAAAAGACACCTGTCCACAGAAGCAATCAATCAGATTCCAAACTCTCCACCATGACCAAGACCAAAGAGCTGTCCAAGGATGTCAGGGACTAGATGGTAGACCTACACAAGACTGGAATGTGCTACAAGACCATCGCCAAGCAGCTTGGTGAGAAGTTTACAACAGTGTGTGTGTATATTCACAAATGGAAGAAATAACTTTCAATATCTCTCGTTCTGTGGCTGGATGCAAGATCTTACCTTGTGGAGTTTCTATGATCATGAGAACGATGAGGAATTAGCCCAGAACTACACGGGAGGATCTTGTCAATGATCTCAAGGCAGATGGGAACATAGTCACCAAGAAAACTATTGGTAACACACTACACCGTGAAGGACTGAAATCCTACAGCGCCTGCAAGGTCCCCTTGCTCAAGAAAGCACATGTACAGGCCCGTCTGAAGTTTGCCAATGGACATCTGAATGATTCAATGGAGGACTGGTTGAAAGTGTTGTGGTCAGATGAGACCAAAATCAAGCTTTTTGGCATTACCTCAACTTGACGTGTTTGAAGAAGGAGGAATGCTGCCTATGACCCCAAGAACACCATCCTCACCGTCAAATATGGAGGTGCAAACATTATGCTTTGGGGGTTTGTTTTTCTGCTAAAGGGACAGGACAGCTTAATTGCATCAAAGGGATGATGGATGTGTCCATGTACCGTCAAATCTTGGGTGAGAACCTCCTTCCCTCAGCCAGGGCATTGAAAATGGGTCATGGATGGGTATTCCAGCATGACAATGACCCAAAACACACGGCCAGGGTAACAAAGGAGTGGCTCAAGAAGAAGCACATTAAGGTCCTGGAGTGGCCTTGCCAGTCTCCAGACATTAATCCCATGGAAAATCGGTGGAGGGAGCTGAAGGTTCGGGTTGCAAAAGTCAGCCTTGAAACCTTAATGAGGATCTGCAAAGAGGAGTGGGACAAAATCCCTCCTGAGATGTGTGCAAACCTGGTGTCCAGCTACCAGAAACGTCTGACCTCTGTGATTGCCATCAAGGGTTTTGCCACCAAGTGTCACGGCCCAAGGCTAGTCCGGCCGGGCTTTCCTTTTTCCCGTTTGTGTCCTTGAGGTGGGGGGGGGGGTACTGTCACGGCCCAAGGCTAGTCCGGCCAGACTTTCCTTTTTCCCCTGTTTGTGCCCATGAACTCACCCCAGACTTAGGCATGCCATTTCCCATATACTCACCCACCTATCCATTGTGCACACCTGCCGGCAATCTCTCATCAGCCTCTCTATTTAAACCGCTGACTTCCCCTTTTAGTTTGCCAGTTCGACGCTGTTTCTTCATGTGTTTTGTGCCCCATTACCTGTTTAGGTACATTTCTGAACATTATCATTTGTGATTAGTCTGTCTGCTTCTGCAGTTCTGTCAGTTTGTTTTTAGTTTGTTTTGTCAATTGGCTACTCGGCTTCCCTAGTGTGTTTGTGCCCTGCCGGGCCTTCCCCATCCTTCCCTAGTGTGTTTGTGCCCGGCCTTCCCCATCCTTCCCTAGTGTGTTTGTGCCCGGCCTTCCCCATCCTTCCCTAGTGTGTTTGTGCCCGGCCTTCCCCATCC
>JACXGK010007719.1:0-24442 GCA_016801125.1 Novumbra hubbsi
GGGGGGGGGGGGGGGGGGGGGGGGTCTGGACTGAAAAACAGTTGCCATCAATCTGCATACAGTACATCGTGATGACCAGGCGAGAACATGTTTAGAAATTCTAAGCGAAATATTGAAAACTAAAACACAAATACTTTGTGGAAGCGATCACACGTGTTCTTGGTTATACCCCTGCAATTGCAGTGTTTACCATTTGTCTTTGAAGAACCTCTCATTCTCTATCAGATTGAATGAGGAACGTTCGTGAATGGCTATCTTCAGGTCGGCCCACAGATATCGTGAACAGCGGTCTTCAGGTCGGCCCACAGATATTCAGTGGAGCAGGACTTTGATTAGGCCATTCAAGGACTTGGACTTGTCCCAAAGCGACAGCACTCCAGAAGCATCCTCGTAGCATTATGCCTGCACCATCGTAAGAGGATGCTACGAGCCGGGTGATGGGTGCTCCCTTGTTTTGGACTCATGTAGCACTAGGCTTTCAGGCCTACTAGTTACCTTTTTAAAAGAACACACAGAGGAAGAGAAGAGTGTTCTCCAGGAGAGAAGCGTGCGTACGTACTGTATTTTGAATATGTATCTTGTACCTTGGGCCCTGTTACACCAGAAGCAAGGTTCCCTCTACAACCCTGTTCAGGCTTTGATCATGTTTTTTCCCCCTCAACAACCCTGGCACGGGAATGGGAATTGGGTGCTACCAACCATTTGGGCACCACTACTTTCAGGCAGTATGACAAGCCTCTGCTCTGCGTCATGACTCAGGGGTGTTCGGAAAGCCCCCCACCCAAACACTCCACTACTCTGGGCCCAGGACCGATCATTCCTACTGGCGCTGAGCTGACACACGGCACTGGGAGGTGGGGGCCAGGTGGTGTCGTCAAAGCCCCTTCCCTAAAGTTCCCTGAACAGAAAAAGTAGCACTAGCTAATAGCCCAGTAAATCTGGCTCGGTGTTAGCAAGCTATCCTGGCTGTCTGCCTTAGACTGCCTGAACGCTCTGTTCCACTTCTGCACATCCCAGGGTTGTCGTGGCCATGCCGACAGCTTCAAAGGCAAAACGGGTGCTTTCTCTGCACTGGGCCCGGGTTTTGGAATTCAGCCCCTCCCCCCTGCCCCTCCGTGGGCCAGGCGCTAGCGCTCTTGTTGTGGGGCTCTCCTCTATACACATGGTAATTGGTTTCATGTGGCCCTGGGGCTGTGGTGGCGGCGGTGGTTGCTCAGAGAAGGAAGGGGAGGTGTAGTGTGGAAAGTGAAAGGGGGGGGGGGGGTGTAGCAAAGACCGACCCGTATTTCAGGTTCATAAAGCACTGGGAGTGTCATTGGACTGTTCCCTAGGCGGAGCCAAGCCTAGCAGCCGGTGATTTTGTACGACGGAGACCGGCTCACGAGCATTGTGCGGCCGTTGTTGTCAGAATTACCTTATCTAATCGGCCGGTGTTTCTGTCATGGCAAAAGGCATTTTTAACAGTACTGTCAGTTGTTTGTAGGTAACCACACTTGCAATTCTGTTTTACCTTAAATAAGACAATGTTTTATTTAAACGAAGCCCGGCGCATCATTGGTGTCCAGCTCCCTGCCATCAAGACCTCTCCACTGTCTGCGGAGAGCGCGTGGCATTATCAGGGACCCCTCACACCCGAGTCACAAACTGCCCCCCCCCCTCGCCTTCTGGCAAGCGCTACAGGTCTCTCCCTTCCCGCACCAGCCGGCTTAGAAACAGTTTAATCCCAACTACTGTTACCCTGCTAAACTTTTTGTCCTGACGCTAGTCTACCCCCTCCACTACCTCCTGCTCTACACATGCTACCTTTTTTATTATTTGCCATTTGCACAATGCATACTGTTTGTGCTTTATGTTGCATATTTACAGATTGACACCTCATTTGACCCTTGCACTGATGCATTCCGTTTGTACTGCCAACTGCATATTTTCACCTCAATACATTATGTTGCACATTACTTACCTATGCCAATTGCACATCCATACATTCCGCTTCCTTTTACAGACTCATACATTGGAGCATCTGTACATTGACACACTGCCCTGCACAACATGTTTGCACTTCTGGTTGGATGTGAACTGCATTTCGTTGTTCTGTACTTGTACTGTTCAATACAAATAAAGTTGAATCTAATATATAAAAAAAATCTAATCAAACCACCAAGTAAAATAACTGCTACATTCAGGGTAATGTATAAAACGCATGTAAGCCCCTTTTGATCTGGAGAGCTGTTGGGTTTGCAGGCATTTGATCCAACACTGAATCACACTTAACCTTTTCAAGGTATTTTATTGCCAAATGCACGAAGTTTGTGACATTCAAATTATTATGAAATGGCATCCACACAGTAGCATTAGGTAAAATAAAAAATAGATATAAACAGCAATTCCAATGTGTATGAAAGGGGGTAATGACAATATGAAATAAATATTAAGAAATCTAAATAATATAAATGTAATGGTGCCTAGGAATGGTACATAAATACCATAACATTGGCAAATGTGTTTCTTCATTGACGTTTAGGCTTAAATATGGTTGGAATTGGGTTCAGGTAGCGGCCTTGAAACAGCAGCTTTCCTGACGGATGGTTAACCACAACCAAGTACTTTTGTCCTTATTGAAACAACATTTGGTTGAATTTGGAAATCTTTTCTAATAATGATAACGTCACCTGCTACAACAAGGTTGTTATGTGATTACATTTAAGACTTGCTATGTCCAGGGAACATAAAAGTAATTGAAATGCATCATACTGACATGGCAGATGCAGGCCAGTTGTGTGTCTGGGGGTTTCGCGTGCTGACTGTCGTGTGCTCTAGTTGCAGGAGTCGGTGAAGAGGAAGCTGGAGGGCGCGGGCTCCCCGGGGCATGTCAACGGCTTCAGTGACGGCTACAACCCGTCCAAGAAGACCTGTCTGGATAAAGGCGTGTCAAACGGGGGCATCGCCCCTCGCTCGCCCCTGGACTCCAAGCACGGACTCGGGGCTGACTCGCGCATACCCAACGGGGTCCGCCGGCCGGTAGGGGAGGCAGGGGGAGATCCGGCGGGGGAGCAGGACTTCCGGCTCAAGGAGATGAAACAGGAGCCCGTGGATGACATCCTTCCGTGCATGTTGCCGTCGGGTGGCGGCGCCAGCAACAACCTCTTCCCCGACCTCAACCTCAACGAGCAGGAGTGGACGGAGCTGATGGAGGAGCTGAACCGCTCCGTGGCCTATGAGGACATCCAGGACATCCTCAACGACGGCTTCGAGGACCGCAAGGACCCCCCGGAGTTGGCTGGAGGACCCGGGGGCGCTCCGGGAGGGGGGACGTCGCATGGAGGCCTTCACTCTTTGGACATGGCTAGCATCAAGGCCGAGTTTGACCAGGACTCGCACACTGTGTCGCCCCACGTCAGGCCCATGTCGTCGGGGCCGCCTGCTCAGCACTCCACCAGCTCCCCGGCGGCGGCTACCTCCACCGCCTCCTCCCCGGCCCTGCCTCAGCAGCCTCCCCCGCCTAGGAACCACCTCCTCCCCCCGGGGCCCGTCCCCAAAGACTTGTCCCCCGCCCAGCAGCTCCAGCAACTGGCCGCCCAGCAGCAGAGGGCCCAGCAGATGCAGTCCCAGCTGCAACAGCACCACGCCCAGAAACAGCACCACGCCCAGAAGCAGCACCACGCCCAGAAGCAGCACCACGCCCAGAAACAGCACCAAGCCCAGAAACAGCAGCAGCAAGCCCCCAAATTTCACCCCCCTGGATCGCACCAACACCCTTCGTCTTGGCCCCCCCAGTCGGCCTCCTCCCAGAGTCCCCTGGGCGGGGCGTACGGCCTGGAGAAGCCTGCCAGCCCCTCCCTTTATCCCCAGGACTTCCCCAACAACCCCAAGCCTCAGCTGATGATGTCCGGACAGCCCAACAAGGGCTCACCCAAAGCCGGGGCTGGCAGTTACATGCAGCCTAGTGGCTCCCACGCCGCCATGCTTGGCCACCCCGCCCAAGGACCAGGGGCCCCACTCGGCCACCCAGCTGCCGGCCCTGGAGGCCCCCCGGGCTCTGCCATGCTCAACTACAGCAACACAAAGCCCTTGTCCCACTATGAGGCAGCAAACCAGGGGCCTCCGCGGGGCCCCCCAGGTGCCCAGAGCCAGAACAAAGCGGCGCTGCTGACGCTGCTCCGGCAGAAGCAGGGCCCGCCCTTCAGACCACACCTTCCCCACGGCCAGGTAATAACAGCCGGTTAAAATATGCTGTGCAATAGTACTAATGTTGTTAGTAATAAATTTAGCCCTGCGGAATGACAAATTTGGACGTGTTATTATAAAAGAATCATTTCCGTGCGCTTCCAAGGCTTCGTCACGGCCCTGACGACATTTCACCCCTCTTGAATAAAAGCCATAATCAGTCCCAAGTGCAGCGCCGCTTATATGTGCTGACATCAGCAAGTGACCTCACAATGGATGTGCATTCCGATGCCTCGCCCCCCCGATGTGGGACAGAGTAGCATGCCAGCGCCGGGCATTGTAGACTGTACAGGCTTGTTGAATGTGAAAGGCAGCCGTCCGGCTTGCCCTTCCAGTGTAAAAAAAAAACGGCTCCCAATTAATACCTGTTGTATTCGGTCCTCTCACCTGCGTCAAGAAACGCAGACTGAAGGCTGAGTGTTTTGCCGAGCCTGATTGGACCTGCGCTTCCGCGTCCTGGCGTTGTTTGTAAACGTTGTGACTCTCCCAGGGTCGTGGCCTTGACGTTGTTGTGGCTGAAGCCCACTGTGTGTGTCTAGTGGCTGGCACAGCAAGGGCTTAGCGGTCCGGGTTTGATGACGGTGGAATAAAACCAGCCACACACACAAGGACCTATTCATCATCATCATCATCATTCTTCTTATTATTTAGAGTCCGGCACGGGTCCGTGGAGTCTGGGGTGTGTTAGTGCGTGTCTGGGCCAAGCAGCCGGTTGCTAAGGAGCTGGCATTGAGGGTCACATGGGGGGGGGGGGGTTATGGGGGACAAAGCAGCCATTCATGCATCTTTTTCTCCCTTTCTCCTCCCTTGCCTGTCCATCAGTGTATTTTAGGACCCCCCTCCCCCAGACCACCGCTCTTCATTTAAATATAGCTACTGTTAACCCACTTTTATTCCCCCTCCCCTATCTCACGGGGACAGAATTACCCCCACATCCACTGTGTTTTGAGTGGACGGACCCAAAATATCCTCCGGGTGGAGAGCTGCCGACTGCCCGTGTTAATATTGACAGTGTGCAACAGAGGGACCCACAGCTTGTCAACTAAACCACTTTTATTTGACAAGAAGTTGTAGCTTTTAAACTAAAGTTTGCACTTAATGGTTAATTTGAAAGCTCTGATCGGGAACACTATCTTGGTTTTACACGCATTTCTCTCTCACCCTGAAACCTCTGCTATCCCTGATGCCAAGGACTTTTTTAAAACACATCCCCCATGCTAGTTTCACGGGGCCTAAAGCCTAACCTTGAACTTGGCTGTCACACTCCCTCTAGTGGACAGTGGTGAAATAATCACAACATTCCCCCCCCACATTCACTTCAGCAGGAGCAGAACGCATACCCGACACCACCGCATGGCCCGGGGCCCGGCAACTCAATGGGGCCCCAGCCGGGGGGGCCCGCCAACGCCATGGGGCCCCAGGCGGGGGGGCCCGCCAGTGCCATGGCTGCTAACCACGGCAACGCGGCTTACCTGTCTGGCCAGGCAGCGGCTTTGAAGCAGCAACAGCTGATGGAGCACCAGAAACGGTTCCTACTGGGCCAGAGGCAGCAGCAGATCATGGTTGAGCAGGTAAAGATCTTGTGATTCGCGTCTGGGCTTGGGACTAGCCTCCTGCCAACCGAACCAGTGTAATACAAGATAGAGCGGCCTTTTGGCTCCTCACTCAGTTGCTTTCAGCATTCTACATTACTACGCAGACTCTCAAATAGGATGTCTCTTACCTGTGTGGACTTGGCTGCGTAGCGTCTGATTGGTTAATGCTAATTAATAATTTGGGAGCAATGTTAGTGTGTGTGTGTGTATATGAAAATTACATGCAGATTCACAAGTGTGTGTGTGATTCAGGAGAAGCAACGTCAGCAGCAGGAACAGCAACTTCAGAGACATCTGACCCGGCCCCCTCCCCAGTACCAGGACCAACCCAACCAGCAGCCTGGATCACAGAACAACCCCTTCCAGCAGCAGCAGGTGGCCCCGTTTTCAGGTGAATGAGGGGTGGGTTTGGTCTGAAGGAGTGACTCATTTAGAATATCACAACCTGAACCTTTTTGGCGCCCGGTACCAAAGTTCAATATCCTGGCCGAGGCTGTCAGTCTTCAGCGGTTTAAATCCACGGCCTCCTGGCACACAATGTTCTGCGTGCAGCACATACATATTTACAGTCACATCAAATTATTGGCACGCTTGAAAACCAAGAGTGGGATATGCTAAATTTGCTGCTAAATTGGTGATAAATCATGTTTTTTGTTTGATCGCAAGCATTCGTATTAATGCACTTGGATTATTATCACATGGTTAATAAAATAAATACAGATAAATAGCTTTTTTAGTGCCTCAGATTCATCAGTGGTGGGTGTGAGGGCAACCGTGTTCTGGGTGAGGTCTGTGGGGTTGGGGGTAGAGGGGTGTGTTTAGGTTGTGTGTACACCTTAGCCCCTGCTAAACCCCACGTCACGGAAAGGCTCATGACGATTGAAAAGGCACCTTAGGAAAATGTCTGGGTGGGAGGTTTACTGACGTGACCTGCGTACAACCAACTCTTTGTTTGGCGGTAGCCAAATATTTTGCTAATGCAAATTCTGTTTACCGTACTGCCCATTTGAATGGCAAACCAGCGGACGGTGGACTAATGGGTCTTGGTGCGGAGTACATTTGCCTTTTGTTCCGTGACTTTAAAGGGAGTGTCTGTGGCTCAGCGGTTGTCCTCCTTGCCTGCCTTCATGATAGCATAAGAATGTCGTAGACCCTTTGAATTCCTTTCAGCAATGTTCACGAAAGACAAAGTAACCGCGAGAGAGAGAGAGAGAGGGCAGTTTAAAAAATGAAGTATTTTTCTGCAATGAGCACGTTAATTAATCTTCCGCTTCTCCCCGCAGCCTCCTCTCAACCCATGGGCAACGTGGGTTCTCTTGGAGGCCCCGCCCCTGGCGCTCAACGAATGTTCCCCCAGGCGGCGCAAGGCATGATGGGCATGAACGCGTCCGGTGCCCCGGCTGCCGCTAACCAGGCGGACATGAGCCTCTCGTCCTGCGGCGGCGGTGGGATGGACCCTGCCTTACAGCAGCAGGTCCTCTACAGCAGCATGAGCATGCACGCCCCGCATCCCTCCCAGCAGGCCTCCATGCAGAGGCAGTCTCTGGGCGGCATGGCCGGGCCCTACCGGCAGAACATGCTGGCCCAGCAGCAGCACCTGAAAAGCCCACCCAACGCCACCCTGCTGAAACCGCAGCAGCTAGCCAGGATGCCCGGGTCCATGTCGGGCGTCATGCAGGGTGCCCAGAGCCAGGCCTGGCAACAGCACCAGGGCATGCAGCAAGCTATGGGAGGCCAGCCCCCGCCCCCCAGCAACGGAGGTCTCCCGCCCAATGCGTTTGTCAACCCCGGCGCCTTCCACATGCAGCAGCAGACACGCCTGCCGACCAAAATGCCCGTCGGTAACGCCCCCTTTGGTGCCGGTGCCAACGGCAGGTCCATGGGCGCCATGAATCCCGCCCAGCAGCAGATGATGCAGCAGGCCCAGCAAAGGACGTCAGCCAATCCCCAGGTTTCCCTCGGGCAATCCTTACCCAATCAGCAGCAGGCTCAGCAAGTCTTGCCCAATCAGCAGCAGCAGCAGGGATCCCTGGGCCAGGGAGTGTTAACGGACATGGGGGCGTTCGGTCAGCCGCAGGTTGGGCGTATGGTCAGCCAGGGGCTCCAGTGTAGCCAGCAGGGCTACCAGGTCAACAGAACTGCCAGTCTTCAGCAGCAGTTGCCGTTCGGCTACAGTGCCGGTTCAGGGTCTGGTGGGTTGCCCAGCTTCCCCGGGGAGACTGACCTGGTGGACTCGCTGCTGAAGGAACAGAGCACCCAGGAGTGGATGGATGATCTGGATGAGCTCCTAGCTAGCCACCAGTGATCGTCTCAGAGAAACACTGCTTAGTGGAGTGCTGTGGCTTCCTCGCCCCTGTTGGCGCAAGCCTTGATGAGCGCGTACCTGCTAGGCGTCCATCTTTTCAACGTTTACTTTGCCTTTTCAGAGCCGCAGATGAAGACCAAGGAGAACGGAAGATGATCGGATTATGAGTTGGTCAGGGGTTGGCGGTTGGTGTTGAAGTTCTAAGCCGATTGCCAAAGAAGTGCAATTCAGTGCAGAAACGGCAAGGATTACAAACCGAAATGCTGTTACAGTTCCGACGGGGCTGAAACTGTCCTTTACAGTATGTTATCTACTGTGTATATACAAGGTGCATAATATTAGAATGGCTGGCTGGTGATGACAGTGCACAGGACCAAAGACCCCCGAGTCGATTCCTATTGGAGTTTTGTTTTCCAGAGGGCTGATAGAATGCTACTACTACTACTACTACTACTACTACTACTACTATTAGTACTACTACTGCTACTACTGAACCTGGGGCTCAGTACCAAACCACTGAATCAAGGGTTGACCGAAACACTCGCCAAACACAACCACATTCTTCTTTTTTGTTTTTTGAAGTTGCGGCCTTAAATGCAAATGTATGCTGTATGTGGCCGAGGTGGCATAGTAACATGTTTGCAGAAGGTTTTCGGCAATACAAAAGGGTTATTGTTCAGCTTGCTGACGAACAGACCTGTGCCATCTCTCAAAACAATGAGACTGCAGTTGCGGCCATATTTGTTTCGGTTAGCCCATTAGTTGCTGAGTGGAGACCCGTATGTTTAACTGTCTGTCCTGAGGGAAGACATAAAACCATTGCTCTGTTAGAGATGTGCAATTGCCCTCCAATGGAGGCAGGTTACAAGTATATAAGAGTCAAACTGGGGACGTATTCACCACACATCTAACACTTCTGAACAATGCTTGTGTTGTGTTTCTATAATGGTCTCCTTTAAGTTCCTCTAATTCCTCTGCATGTTTGACCTGGTTACTGTATTAATAATCCAGTCTACTGTCATTTCAATAACCAAGTTTGTAAAGATTGTGTGGATTTGTCTTTTGCAGATTTCACACACACACACACATATATATATATATATATATATGTGTGTGTGTGTATGGAAATAGTCAAATTTACTTTTGCCTTAAGACTTATTGAAGCCAATCTTTTTTTTTTTGCCATACCCTTGAATGACGGTTTAGCCGCTGTTGAGTTGGGAATATCAGAATTTGTTTGTCCTTGTCAGGGGCTCCTTGTAAATCTTTATATATTTTTTGTATGTATGCATTTTCCTATTGTTCTGGAGAAGATAGAGCTTATTTTTATATGTATATTCCAGTGGATTTTGTAAGTATTTTATACTTTTTAATATGGTTCTCTGTAAAACAAGAGTATTATGTAAATATAGTTATTTAGAAAGGAACACTGTGTTTTTTTGTCTTTGTAGTGTGTGATATGGACTTAACTGACATATTTAAATAAAAATATTCATTGCCCTCATAATATAGGATAAAAAAATATATTGGAAGTTTAAATTCTCACCATCGACTGAAATAGTTGACAAGTCATAAAACCTAGTGTTAAAACAGGCCCCTTTAAAAATGTGTACGATGTCACGTTTGAGTTTGTGCCTAATGTTATCAACTCCAGTAGCTTGTAAACTTGGAATTTAATGTCGACGTAGTGCTTGTGATTATGCTTAAAATTTGTGTACACATCCACAACTTCGTTATTAGCCGACTCCGCTGGACAGATGGTTTGACTGGGGCCTTTTTTCTGGTATCACCACCGCGGCAGTTTTTGCACGTTAGAATCCATGGAAAGCGGGAGTGCGTTATTTGGCCAGTATACTACTGCGACGAACTTTTCTTAAGCATATACCGTTGCGGAGTGTCTGGACGCTTGGCCATGGTTTAACAAATCCCCGAGATGCCCCATTTCAAACAAAACATGCTGTGATGTCTTCTATCAACCGATCATCATTCAAAACACCGAGTTTATTGTATGTTAATAATGTGTCCCTTTAGACCATGTTCAATGTAAAAACACTTCGGGTTTTCTTCATCACCTAATATTACGTTTTTATTTTAGACATTGCAGAATCCAGGACCGAAACTGCCAATCCATCTGCATCCATCTCCATTCCAGTTAATACCCGGTTCTAGTTAGAATATTTCCAGGTTCAGGAAGAATGACGCTAGTTGGAAGCACGTATGAACTGGATTAACGTTCAGGAAGTAGCAGCCTCTGAGTTGCCCTCTATGTATGGTCCGCTGTGTCAGGAAAGCAGTTTCATCTCCGCGCCAGGGGGAAAAGACAGTTTCAGATCAAGACATGCTGGATCAGGTAGTGCTCATTGCAGGAGTAACGGTTTTGGGTGTTTTAGAGCAAGGTACGGTCATTTATACTTCTATAGAAAATATTGCTATTAAGATGATGAACTTAACTGTAATCAGTTCTTTGGTTTAATTTCAAAGCAATTCAATTACCAAAATTGCTTTAGATAACTTAATATATATTCTTTTTAAATTATAATTATTTGATGTTTGTTAAAACACTGACAAAAAACAATTTTAGAATCGTTCATAACTTTTTAAAATCAATTTCTGAACCGCTGTAATTTTGACATTATTAATAATGGATTATTTTAACATGATGCACTAAAAATGCTTATCCTCCAGAATGTTGGAGATTTGCCACAAATGCTTTTAAATAGTTTGGTTAGCCTAATGGTTTACAAAGTTTACGTCATGCTACCGGTAGTGACAAGGACACTAGCCAAACTTGAAAAGAATCAGTCAGGAAGGAGGAGAGCGCAATTGTCTGGCCACCACCTGCAAAACCATTATCTTGCTTTTGTCTATCCAGTTCCCTGTTGTCACTTTCATTTGCACCAAAACCGGTGACATTGATTCACAATCGCGTATGCTTCACTAACTGGACAGGTTGATATCCCTGAAGTTTAATATACTTTGTGCTATACACTGGGATGATTACGTGGTCCCTTATTTTTTTTGGCTGTGTAATTATGGTCTCTTATCAAACTGTCCAAAAGATCGCTTAGAGGTAACACACCTTACCGGATCGAACTAGTTATTACCGTAAAAGCAGTTAGCAGTTGGTCAGCGTCCCTAACTGAGCAGTAGAGAGGAATATTCATACTAAGTCTGTGAAAGTTAACGCAAGCGATTATAAATGCTTATCGCGGTTCAATGCTTTGTCGCCTTTTGCTGTATTTGATCAGTGCGGAGCGCTTCACATGAATCTTTTTCAACCCTACAATGTAGAGTTGCCTACGTATTTCTGTCCTGAATCCTGCCTAACGGCGTACGTTAAAACACATTCGGCGTGGTTGTTGGAAAATGGAGTATGTACGAGAGGAACAGTCGTGCCTCCCTCTCACCCTTACCTGAGACTGGCCCTGAGGAGACCCTATGTGCGCCCGAATCCACCGGTTTATCTGGCTTTTAGCATGGTGAATTAGGATTTATATGTTATTGCTAGACAAATATTAGCATCGATGTCGTCGACACTCGCATTTTCTCAAAAATATATTATAATATCGGAATCAACTTTCGTGCTGTGCATAAAAAAATTACAGATCTCCTGTTTAATGTTTGTGGATACATATCTGTAGCTACATTGCCTCACGTATTTGCCTATTTTAGGGAATGGCTGACGTCGTTTAGTACCTCCCTTGCATTTGGTTGAGTTCTTGAAAAATGTAATAAACATATAGCCTGCGTATTTGGTTGTGGCTTAACACCTATTATAAAAGCTAATTGTTTCCAAACCCTCCTCTGAACCTGATTATTTACACGTTACCCTAAAAATCAAAAGCCCAAACCACTAAAATAACGTCTGCTCTGTCCAGATAAGGGGTCTGGTGTGTGTTTCAGAATCCTAAAATAGTCGTTATTGTACTTGGTGCGTTGATCAAGAGCACAGTGGTAGGAGATGGCAGAACTGTATCAGAGACAAGCAACTTTCAGTAGGACTATATACCAAACCAAATTGCGTACTTATCACAACAGCATGGCTTTGTAGTAATGGAGTCGGCGCGCTAAACTAGCCTGCCTACTGTCCTATCTCCTGGCTCATTATGAAATGACAAATAAGGCATGATGCAACACTGGTGAACATGCCCCTGTACCCCAACATTTTTGAAATGTGTTGTTGGCCTCAGATTCAAAATGGCATTCACAATGTTTTTGTAACTATATTGCATTTTAGCAAAACAAAAAACAAGCCTAAACATGATGTGAAACATGGCATTCAATAAATACACACAGGGGTGTGTGGAATCCATACATAGAGTTGTTATAGGAACTCCCCAACCCTGTACCGTGAGATCTACTGTCCTGTCACTGTCACTTTTCTATCCAACTCTAATTTAGCACACCTGATTCAAAAAATGAGCTGAATGAAAAGTAAGTCACAAATGGGGTTGAATAGTAAACCTACATCACAGTAGATCTCCAGGAACAGGGTTGGGCTGCCTTACGGCCTAAAATGGAAACACATTATGAAATCCCCCTTTTTACTTTTATCTACACACAGTAACTCACAAGTAAAAAAAAAACAACAAAAAAAAAATACCATTTTAATTGGCTTACTTTCTAAGGTATAACCACCCTCTTAATCACAAATAAAAATAATGATCTTCCATCTGTGATCAACTGAGGTGACTGATTATTTCAGAATATCAGCAGTTGGTCATAGAGAACTCCACCCAGAACTGGCACAGGCAGGCAATTCCTCCAATTGGATGCCCAAGCACGGGGGAGACGTATCAGGGAAGTTACCAAGAAGCCAATAGTGGCTTAGAAGAAGTTTCGGGTCTTTATCACATAGACTGGTCAAAGAAAATGTTTTAGTTATATGGCAGCTGAAAATTTCTGATCAGTGATATTATGGCTTAGTGTAGACTCACTCAGGTGAGGTCACATGTTTCTTTGTACATTGGGCAGCAATATACCAGGTATCTTCTGACTAGAAATGCTTTTATTATTTTCTTGAAATAATTACACAGCAGACTTGTGTTTGATGACCTGCCCAGCGGACTGAAGTGCTTTTAGGGCGTCTGAGCACCTGACGAGCAAAAACAAAGCTAATTTATTCAAATTACTCTTTTGTTAATTACTCCCCCTCCAAACACCAACAGTGGCATTTGTTAATTCTGTTGTGATGGTAAAACACCTATCAGCCTTATGTACTATATTTACATACAGGCATAGTATAATGTACAATTACAGAAATGGAAAGGGTATTTATCATTTATACATGTTCCATTCATTAAGAGACTCATTTCGTAAAGTAATTTGTTATTACAATTTATAAAAAAATATTTTGTATGCTATAATTATTTAAATCTTTTGTACGGCAAATATCTGATTGTGGTATATGAATAATGGATATTTGTACCGCCAAGACTTTTCTATCAGTGCATCCCTAATAAAACCTTGCATAGGCAATTAAATGTAGCCTTTAAAAATTGGGTTTTAGAATTGATCGTACGATTCTGCAGTCAGAGTGGCTTGACCTACAATGTGCCTTCTCCCTCTGGCGGGGGAAAACCAATCAGCCACGTGTATAAACTTGTTTCAAGGGGTTGTGATCTGTATCCAATTAGCTTTATAACCGAAATTGGAGTGTCAAATCTCACCCCCCCAGCCTCCATATGTATCTTTTAAATCGGATTCATATGAAAACGGACAAGGTTTCCGCAGTCTGACAGGATTTTCATCATCCAAAATGCCAGGAGGTTTTGACCATTGGAACTGATGTTGTGGAAAATGCCATTGCCAACTCAAAAAGATGCAAGAACTTCAGAGGTTGTAAAATCAATTAGACTTTAATGAACATCATCATAAAGCAGGGAAGTTTCTGCAGAAAAGACCAACATACAACTTTCGAACACACATATTTATACCATGTATTATCATGTGTTATTTAGATCATCCCTTTATGATAATTTCAGGGAATGAGTGAACCTACTGTTCAAATCATGAGCCACCTGGCCTTGAGAGATCACAAAGCCCTGGGAAGAGTTAAAGGGAGGCAGAGTGATAAGATGGTGATTGGATGCCATCCCAGAAAATAAGTTCAGAATCTTTCTGGTGAGAAATCATGAATGATGACCTCATCTTTTAGTGTTCTTTGTTTCAAAGTGTGCTTACACTACCACTCAGTACATACTTGATTATATGAATAGATGTTGTTTAGCATTATTTATCAATACCATGAGTATATGACATCTTATGGATGACTAAAATATTACTTCTATAATACTATGGTTACTCAATCGATTCGTTAGTGAATTCATTATGTGGATCTGTGGAACACCAAAGTTCCCCTACATATCCCTCCCTCACAGACCCGCACTAAACATATATATAAAAACCCGTAAACTAGTGAACTAGTCCTAATATAAAGAGCTGAAATCAACTCCAACACATACAAACCAACTCCTCAGCCGACCTCCGCCACAGAGGTCAAGGAGACAAACATCTCCCTCCCCTTCTGACAAAGAGGGAGTGAAAGACTCCTTAACCAAACCAAAACATACATCAACTATGAATGTAAGCATGTGCAGCGGTTCTTCATAGTACCAAGCCGAGCAACAATGTTGTTTCAGAAGATCAAAGAAGAACTAGAGTACAAAACACACACATTGTGAAAATTAAAAATTAGTACATACATGTGACAGGTGATACATACATGATACAGGAGGTGAAATGACTATACAAAGTAATAGAAAACCAACTTTTCTCTCTATGGTAATACATACGTACTAAGTTGGCTACCAGCCACTTCGGTGCATTCAACCTTCTTCAATGGAGTACAATCCTTTCCAAATTGACAATAGTTTAACACCGTGAAAAATGTCCCACAGCAACCGTACCGACCTGAAAACATTCCGTCCTGACCAACAGCTTAAACCTTCCTCCATAACTACATTTTATCTAGGGCACTGACCATAATCAATCACCGTGTGTCAGCAGTTCTATCACTTCTCTGACCACAAATTCCTTAAACCCACTTTTCTTCTCCCAGATTTAACTTTTTATTTCTACAACACCTATTTCCTATGGCAGCTGATATTGCATTAACAAATTGCTATACATTTCAGTTTTGACTTCCCACTCCATCTCGACCTTCAGTTGCAACCTATATCCCAATACATGGCAAAGTCTAAATTTAACTGGGAAGTTACCCCTCCGTCCTCACCCTTCACCTGGCACATTGTCCTTTTGTGGTTCTTGTTCATTCACATACCGACCCAAAGGCCTCTCTGCCTTGGTCCTGATGTCAGAAACAGTCCCATCGTCTTTTATAGTGAGCCACACTGTGTCTCAGATCTGTTGAGGGTCCGGCCTTCCGCCTTCTCCCAAAAACATTGTCCATTTGCCATGAATCAGGTTCTGGAACCCAGAAGGTGCCGGAGGGAAAAGGTGCTGGAGGTTTTACTTCATAGTGTTGGTCCAAATCATCTCCATGCATTGAGTTAGAGGTCCACAACACCATCCTCATAGGAGAAAGGAGAAGACAACATACTGCATCAGTTTACATGTTCACCTAAGCCTTAACGTCTGGTCACAATAAAAGTAGTATTCAACCATTAAATATGGTGGGATAATTCTTCAAAAGTCAGAAGATTTAATAAACCGTTTCAGTTGTGTAAAATCAGAAATAAATCACAACAAACTTAAAATAATTATCAATTTAGATTTAAAAAATAACAATATGAAGTATGAGTCTAATTAAAAAAATTATTCAGTGTCAAAGTTATATTTCTATCCACGTAAATATTCATTGGTCAATTGGTTCCAAATCACAAGGTCAGTAAAAACTAGTCTTTCTGTGCTGTAGGGGTATAATTTTTCAAAATGCTGTTAAACAAAATACTCAAAATGGACAACAAGCAAAACACTACAATTAGCAAAAGCACAATAACGATAAAGAAGCATCTCATGTAATCAAACTTTATCAGAAAATTGCTAAGATACAAACAAAATAGATAACTGCTGTAAAAGTTAAAATAAAACTCCCCTCTCCTCATTTCCTCATGTCCAGTCAAATGGCTTCTGGCTGTTGTAGTCATCAATGTAGGATTCTTGTAGTTCTGTGTGCCTTTCTCCACTCCTTTAATCTCTCCTCGGCTGTGGTGTAGCTGGAAATCCAACAGTCCTATTCTGACCCCAATGCCGTCTCTCACCGTTCTGGGCGTGGTTTGGCCCTGGAATGATCTGCGCCACAGTTTCGAGGTAGCCCTTCATTGTTCAGTCAGGGTTGCAGTCAGGGTTGCATGATTCAGGACACCTCCTTTATTTGAGATTAGGCTGGAAATTCGCACTACACAAAGTTAAAACCTTGACAGGTGGGTTTGGCATCATCTTACTAAATGTAAAGCTTTGTTTTACAAAATATTTTAAACCTTAATCTTATATCTATCCTTTCTTCATGTCATTAATCTGGAATTTCCAATTGGATAATGTCACTAGTATCTTTCCTAAGGAATTCATAAAATATTTAACTCCCCCTTCCTAATTTACTGAACCCTCCCACACCACACAGGCATTAGTGTGAGGGGGTGACTCTCCCAGGGGGTCCTAACTTCAGGTCCTGTGTTACTCTCTTATAGTTTTAAATTCAGTTAACATTTTTCAAACGTAATCACCAGAACAGATTTATTTACGCAGGATCATTTAAACTATACCAAACTCTATTCCTATAGCTACCAGTCTTCGAAACAATTCAGGTCTTATTTAGCTGGGTCAAAACAAAATTGTAAGATACATTTGACTCTACAATTACCATGTTAGACTTTACATCAAATTTACAACCTCCAAAAACAAATGTAACCAATTACTGTAAGTATGGGACCTAAAAATATCAGTGTCATAGCTGTCCAAACAGGAAAAACACAGTGTCATAACTTTCTGTGTACCTATTTGATTGACTTTGAGCTCTAAGCTCACCTCTTATACTACCTTAAACATTTAAAATCCCAAACTACCATACATCCCCCCATATTATCTTGCCAGTTGTGCCAACAAATAAAAGATAATACCAGGAGGAGCCCCCAAAAAATAAAATAAACAGTAAAGAGGCCCGTATCGAACACCCAAGCAAATCAAAATCGAAGTGGGCCACGCCTCTATTAAGAAACAGGGGCATATGCCCTGTGAACCACATCCACACAGACTATTCCAAAATCAAATTAATTCTTGTCAGTAATGCTAAAAGCTATGGGCAATCAGAAAAAGAAAACCTGATATCACGACCTATTATTTATTTTCTTAAATAATGTTTAGGGATCCCTAGCGCACAGGGAAACACAAACCAAGTAACGAAAAACACATTTAACAACAATCGGTGCGCGCACATATACGGCTCCATGAACCTATTTTAGCTCTTGCCAGAAATGGCAAACCACTGATTGTCTAACATCCCTGGCCTCCTTAACCGGAAAAATATAGGAGAGCTGCAGGGGCAGCCTGTACATGGAACAAACAAACTGTTGCCTTAACCACCGTTTTAACAACTCACGTCACCCAAACAACAGTATGCATGGCCGCCTGTCAGACATTCACCATCAATCCGACTGATAGGGCGTGCGCCTGTTATCGATCTGCAACAAAAACTCACAAAGACACAAATGTTCCCCTTTTCACACACACAAATTAACAGCCCTACTAACGCACACACTCGGACAGATTGACAAAACATGACAGAGACGAAACACAAAGAGAATGTCACCCCAAATAAACCTGTATATTTTTGTGTATCCCTGAGTGTCGTCACATGTCAAAAAAATGAAGTAAAACAATGCACAAGAAATTATATTAATCTTAGTCAATAGTGTAACCCTAACATGCTGAAAATGTGTATACATGCACGTCCCTAAACACGTATTGCGTTCTCACCCCTAATTCACAATTTTGGTCAGGGCGCCTGTACCGAATCATGCTCTGGCCTAACTCCAGACAGGCACCGTCTCAACCCCAGGAGAAGGATAAGCCTAGCTCACGGGGGAGGAATGGAGATCCAGAGTAGTAACCCCGACTAGAAAAAGGACCAAGCCTACAGGACAAGGAAAACCAAGCCCCCAATTATCACTGCAATTTTAATGTCTATACATAACCAGACGAACACATGACGTACAAATACATAGACAATACATATAACAATGGCTAATTGATTCTAACTCAACATGTTTTTGTTGAGTTTCATAATTTTTATCTGCTCAATTGTCCTAAAATGTTGCATACAAAGAGTACTCTAATTAGAATGCCGTTTCAGTAGTGCAACGTATGCTCAGATTTTTACTCTACATTGACTTATTTTCAACAACGGGAATCGTTTTACAGAACCTCAATTTCTATGCAACATTTCTCTTACTTTAGCTATGCTATCTAGCAGGCCCTTTCCTTCTGCTAAGAATAACTTCATTACTTCCCTCTCCTGGGATGAATGCCAACAATTTATGACTATCACCTTATTTTAGAGTGGTCAAAACAGTACAAACAGATCTAGAATCTATCTATTTAAACAACAAAAAAATGGTTGACTGAGACTCTATATTATTTAGCTCCACTTTCTGATATTCAGATTACAGTTTATGCCAGTTATACAAATTAGTGTTATACCAATTATCCCTAACTAACCTCTGTATTCTTAACTGTTATCTAGAACCACACTCCTTCCCTGGCCTCCTCAGCTGTCTGTCTGTGTGCATGTGTGTGTGTATGATGAATACTATTTCACCTGTCTCTATACCACAAACCACCTCTTTCCTCCTCTTGCAGAGTCTAACCATGAGACCTCTAATGAGATATGATTATGTGTGGGGTGTGTGTTTATATAAAGTTAGAAACGAATTCTCCATTATATTGGGCCTATCGTGGATCCTAACCTAATCAGGGGTCCCCACCCTCATTTCACCTAACAATAACCGGGGTAAAATTGGTTACTGTAACAACAGTTTTATCTTCTGTAGTTATACTATAGCTCACTGTATCAACATGTCAACATACATAAAGCGTCTTTTCCAACTTCATCAGACTTGTATACATTTACATACATCTCTTTATTTACACATTCCACCTTACGCATACCCCTAGGCTCCGCTTTAGCCTACCACATTTAACCTCCGGTTCCACAACCAGTTAAATACATACGTTCAGGCCCACAAACAGGAACCTGATAAATCAATAGTCAGAAAATCACAGGTCCGTTCCCACACGTTCAGGCTCAGCATACTGCAGGCCGTCAAATTCTGATCATCAGGCAGAAAAGTGTAGGTCTATAACCACACACTCTCAGGCTCCGCTCACAGCAGCCTGACAAATTCTGATCATCAGGCAGAAAATGGTAGGTCTATGCCCACACGCTCTCAGGCTCCACTTAAAGCAGCCTGACAAATTCTGATCATCAGGCAGAAAACGAAACTCACACGCTCAGGCTCAGCTATCTGCAGCCTGACAAATTCTGATCATCAGGCAGAAAATGATAGGTCTATACCCACACCCTCTCAGGCTCCGCTCACAGCAGCCTGACAAATTCTGATCATCAGGCAGAAAATGGTAGGTCTATACCCACACGCTCTCAGGCTCCACTTAAAGCAGCCTGACAAATTCGGATCATCAGGCAGAAAACGAAACTCACACGCTCAGGCTCAGCTATCTGCAGCCTGACAAATTCTGATCATCAGGCAGAAAATGATAGGTCTATACCCACACCCTCTCAGGCTCCGCTTATAGCAGCCTGACAAATTCTGATCATCAGGCAGAAAATGGTTTATATGTTGCAACTCACTTATGTACAGGTGTATTATACAGACATGTTTGCATGCTTACACAGAAACATTGACTTCAAAACCCTTGCATCTCAAATACGGTTCGTTACATTTGGTGAGACCTTACTTGGTGTCCTTCTGCCTGACCAGGTGGTTCAAGTTACACAGACTAATATACTATAGTAAGAACTTGCTTACCTCTTTTTAACGCCGCTGCGTCTCATCTGTGTAACCTGAGCCTGCCCGGTCCGGACAGCCGTCCACCACGCGTCCCTTGGCCACTCCTGTTTAACTGTTTATGTTGCGGAAAATGCCGTTCCCAACTGAAAAAGATGCAAGAACTTCAGAGGTGGTAAAATCAATTAGACCTTAATGAACGTCATCATAAAGCCGTGAAGTTTTATGATGTACAACTTTCGAACACACATATTTACACCATGTATTATCTCGTGTTATTTAGATCATCCCTTTATGATAATTTCAGGGAATGAGTTAACCTATTGTTCAAATCATGAGCCACCTGGCCTTGAGAGATCACAAAGGCCTGGGAAGAGTTTAAGGGAGGCAGAGTGATAAGATGGTGATTGGATGCCTTCCCAGAATATAAGTTCAGAATCTTTCTAGTGAGAAATCATGAATGATGTCTTTTAGTGTTCTTTGTTTCCAAGTGTGCTTATACTACCACTCAGTACATACTTGATTATATGAATAGATGTTGTTTAGCATTATTAATCAATACCTGTAGTTTAATACATTTCTGTCTTATGAGTATATGACATCTTATGGATTGCTAAAATATTACTTCTATAATATTATGGTTACTTATCGATTCCTTAGTGAATTCATTATGTGGATATGTGGAACACCAAAATTCCCCTACACTGATTAGAGATATTCTGGTCTCATCAGCAGATCAGCACTAAAAACTAACCGGCTTCCTGCATGTTAACCACCATCTGTATTTGGCACAGCATACTTTTCACTCCAGGTCATCTATGCCAGACGCAAGTTCTCAGTGTCCCCGCCCAGCACCTCAGGACCCCCAGGGTTTGAGAGGATCTTCAGAGCACAGTGAGTCAGATCATTAGACCAGTGTTAAATGGTTAGGAAACCTTTTTTGCAGCCAGCGTGTGCAGACATACAACATGCTTGTCTAATTTCACTGCTAAACTTCCTAGCCGTGACAAGAATAGTTTGAGCCATCTACTTTGAAGTGCTGTCGATCTTCCCACAAGCCTGGTTGAACTGCGGACCGTTCATAACTTGCTGCCACCTGAATATTGGCAGATTAACTAGGCTAAATCCTTGTTGGAGGGAGAGTGCTTTCACCTCTGCCAGGCAGTCATTTGTACATGCATTTATACCAAACCTTGGTGTGGGGAACTTGGTTTAGCCCTCCTGTGTACCTGAATATACTGTAGGTTGTATTCAGGTACACATCTAACCAGGCCTAAGACATTGCAAGAGCAACTGATGTGTATAAATTTCAGGCAGAACCCAATGGGAAATGGCTAACTTTGTCATATTATATGTGTATTGTTGCACCACTGGCATTAGTATTAAGAATCCACAGGTTTTAAAACTTCTTGTCCAGCACTGATAGTGTTGCGTAAAGTGGAGAATGTCCCAGAATTGACTTAGCTGATATTTCCTGTACTTACTATTACTGGGCTGTGCCATTTTAAAACTAACCATTATTGTGCAACAACTGCAGGCTCTTTCTTCCTAATTCCTGGCTCTTAAACTTTGTTTTTTCATTTTCTTCAGAGCCAACTGCTCAGAATATTTCCCCATCTTCATTACCATCCTCTGGGTTTCTGGACTATTTTTCAGCCAAGGTAGGTTCTGGACTCTTCTTAAACCAGGCTTACACATTTTCTATCATAGTGTAAATGGAACGATGTTTTACTGTAATGTGCCAGTTAATGACTAATCTCAGCTACTTCAACACCTTTCAAACAACAGCTTGGTTGTTGTAACCGGATCACTACAATCTGATAAATATTTCTTGTGTCTAAAAATATTTCCACTTATCTGCCCAATTCTGCGGTATACTGTTTTGATCTCCTATATTTTAAATAACCTTTGACATCACTTAGTTGTCGCCACTTCAGTTGAATTTTATTCTTTCATCTAAATTGTTGAATGTTTTATCTGCCTTCCCCACTGCTCACCGGGTGCTTTGTTTACCAAAGGAGTAAGTAAGTAATCATGATAGGCGCGCACATAGGAAGTAAACACAGTGGCTTTACATACTGTAGTAATCCACTCTGGATTTAAATGTGTCCCTGGAAACGATTCATGCTCACATGTGCCTTCTTTTCTGCTTGGGTGTAGTTTGGGTCTTTGTCTGCTGACCCTTTTGTCCAAGCGGAGGTGAAGTGCAGGAAGGCCGGGGAAGAGACTCAGAGTGGCTGAATAACGGGAAAGATTAGAGACTTTCGTTTCCTGCTTTGAATTCTGTTTACGTTTTTGTTGAGGGGAGAGGAGAAACAAGAGGAAAACTGTACAGTGGAGGAAAACAATATTTGATCCCCTGCTGATTTTGTGTGTTTGCTCACTGACAAAGAAATTATGTGTCTAGAATTTTAATGGTAGGTTTATTTGAACAGTGAGAGACAGAATAACAAAAAAATGAAAAACGCATTTTAAATAAATTATAAATCGATTTCCATTTTACTCAGTGAAATAAGTATTCGACCTATTTGCAAAACATGACTTATTACTTGGTGGCAAAACCCTTGTTGGCAATCAGAGGTCAGATGTTTCTTGTAGTTGGCCACCGGGTTTGCACACATCTCAGGAGGGATTTTGTCCCACTCCTCTTTGCAGATCCTCTCTAAGTCAGTAAGGTTTTGAGGCTGAAGTTTGGCAACTCAAACCTTCAGCTCCTTCCACAGATTTTTTATGGGATTAAGGTCTGGAGATTGGCTAGGCCACTCCAGCATCTTAATGTGCTTCGTCTTGAGCTACTCCTTTGTTGCCTTGGCCGTGTGTTTTGGGTCATTGTCATGCAGGAATACCCATCCGATTTCAATGCCCAGGCTGAGGGAAGGAGGTTCTCACCCAAGAATTGACAGTTCATGGCCCCATCCATAGTCCCTTTGATGCAGTGAAGTTGTCCTGTCCCCTTAGCAGAAAAACACCCCCAAAGCATAATGTTTTCACCTCCATGTTTGACGGTGGGGATGGTGTTCTTGGGGTCATAGACAGCATTTTGGTCTCATCTGACCACAACACTTTCACCCTGTTCTCTTCTAAATCATTCAGGTGTTCATTGGCAAACATCAGACGGGCCTGTACATGTGCTTTCTTGAGCGGGGGACCTTGCGGGCGCTGCAGAATTTCAGTCCTTCATGACGTAGTGTGTTACCCATTGTTGTTTTGATGACTATGGTCCCAGCTGCCTTTAGATCATTGACAAGATCCTCCTGTTTAGTTCTGGGCTGATTTCTCACTGTTCTCATGATCATTGACTCCACGAGGTGAGATCTTGGTGAGATCTTGCATTGAGCCCCAGACTGATGGAGATTTACAGTTATTTTGTGTTTCTTCCATTTGCGAATAATTGCACCAACTGTTGTAAATGTCTCACCAAGCTGCTTGGCAATGGGCTTGTAGCCCATTCCAGCCTTGTTGAGGTCTACAATCTTGTCCCTGACATCCTTAAACAGCTCTTTGGTCTTGGCCATGGTGGAAAGTTTGGAATCTGATTGATTAATTGCTTCTGTGGACAGGTGTCTTTAATACAGATAACAAACTGAGATTTGAGAGCACTCCCATTAAGAGAGTGCTGAAAAGTCTCACCATGTTTCCTGCATAAAAGACACCTGGGAGCCAGAAATCTTGCTGATTGATAGGGGAACAAATACATACATATGTAAAATGTGAATCATTATATAACTTATTTGAAATGCGTTTTTCTGGCTTCTTTGTTATTGTTATTTTTATTTGGTCTCTCACTGATCAAATATGCCATTAAAATTACAGACTGAACATTTCTTAGCCAGTGGGCAAACGTACAAAATCAGCAGTAGATCAAATATTTCTTTCCTCCACTGTATATTTTCTGTATTATTGTGCTAATAGTAGACCTTTGGTTTCTTATTATGTTTTGGGAAGAATTTTAGGTAGCCCACCTTTTGTTAATTGTTGTTTTAGAGAGGGCAGGCAAAATGTACTTCTGTTTGTTGTCAGGACCTCATTCCTTCTAGAAGATGTCCTACAAAATTTATATCAGATGGTTAGGCAGGTGTAATCAAACTTTTTTTAAATGCATCCTTTGACACTGGAGATCACTCTGTCATGCTGATTGAGTTAGAATAACAGACTGGAGTCTTTAAAAGAAGGGTGGGGCTTGAAATCATTGTTCTTCCTCTGCTAACCACGATTACCTGCAAGGAAACATGTGCAGTCATTATTGCTTTGCACAAAAAGGGCTTCACATGGAGGGATATTGCTGCTAGTAAGATTGCACATAAATCTATAATTAATCGGATCATCAAGAACATTGA
>JACXGK010007720.1:0-24434 GCA_016801125.1 Novumbra hubbsi
AGGCTGTGAGGTGGGATCCCCACATGGCAGGCTGTGAGGTGGGATCCCCACATGGCAGGCTGTGAGGTGGGATCCCCACATGGCAGGCTGTGAGGTGGGATCCCCACATGGCAGGCTGTGAGGTGGGATCCCCACATGGCAGGCTGTGAGGTGGGATCCCCACATGGCAGGCTGTGAGGTGGGATCCCCACATGGCAGGGCTGCAAAACCAGGTATCAGCCACAAAGAATTCATTTGGGCACCTTTGTATATTCATCTGCTTTTTTTTTACTTACTGACAAGTTAAAAACAAGCCAGTCTTCAAACCATTTTGGGGAATAAATGTAATTGCTCAGAGGAAGTATATATATTTGCGTGAACTGAAAAACTATTTTGAACATAAAAAAACAAAGAAAAAACTGAAAAGTTCCTCTTAAAACCTAGCTGAAAAAAAAACATATTGAGGGAAAACCAACAATTGTACACACCTGTAGTTTTTTGATCAGTGTTTTTTTTGGAACTGAGAGCTATGGAAACACTGTTGTGTTTGGCCACACAACTTTGTTGGGTTTGGCGTTGAAACAAAGATGCATGTGCGAAGAAGCCCATTCCAAAAGCAGAATAATTGTGGATCTTTGATGTTATGTGTTTGTTTTTTTGGTCCTGTTGCCCATGTTAAGGTCAACAAACCTTAATGGCCTTTGCTGAGAGGATAAAAACATTTGTTGAACATCTCAGTCTTCAAAATTTGGTTTCCGAAAAAAACCTGTAGATCTACTTTGAGAAATGTCTTACTTTTCTTGTCATGTTTATCAAGGCTGCCAATCATTTTGAAAAGTATGTTACAACAAGAAAAACCAACAGAAGGAGCAGAGGGGTTTTGAAAGCAGGGTGTAACGACATAATCTTAAATCCTTTACTACATTTACATACTTTCTGTAGACAAAGGAAGTACAGATCAGAGAATAAATGCAGAACTGAGAATAAAAGCCTATTCGAAAGAATGCCAAGCTTGATCTACACAATTAAAACATGTCATGTCTACATGTCTGGCGACTAACCTCATCAGTATAGTCATTCTGTTCAGGGAGACATGTTGCAAAATGCGGAAAGGTGCTATAGACACATTTCTTATCAATTTACAGCATATTTTAATTATTGTTGTTTTCCGGACCAAAAAAAACAAAGTAAAGTTTGTATCTATAACAGACATTAGCCAACACTAGACCTCACAGGCCCAGGTTTTAAAGGAGGGAACAGTCTCACCAGAGACCATACTGCTATTCAGGGAGTTGGTCTGGTCCTCTAGGACTTTCAATGACATTTTCCTGACCGAGGCCATCAGAGGCAGGCCGGCACCAAGCAGCCAGGCCAGTAGTATCAAACCAGTACTTTGTTTTATAATTGGTATTATTAGTTTTTACACAGAGGATTTATTGTTTTGGATGTGTTTATTGCAATATCAGTGATATTCGAGTTTGTGACCAAGCTCTCCTTTAAATTAGAGATGTCAGCTGTTGCTGTGGAGAAACCCAATTGATGTTCCTGAAAATGTGTGATGGCAACTGTTGCTGTGGAGAAACTCATTTGAAATGTCATAGAATTATCTACATTCTGATTCAAGTAAAAACGATTTCTGTCCAGACTCTGTAATTTGTTCCGATTTGGTTTCATTTCCAACTTTGATACAGATCAGTTGGTGATGGCAGAACTTCTGAAAACCACGAAGGGAAACAAAATAACATGTCTTTGCTGCAATCAATTCAAAATTATGGTTTTAAAGCAATCAAATGGTTGGACCTTTGTGAAATCTGAATGTTTCTTCATTGATGATTTAGCTTAATATTGTACTGTTGTACTGTGGACAGTGTGAAATATGTAATGATATTTTAGTTATGGGTAAGTTTAATATTATACGGATGAAGTAGACATTATAGGTCCATGGCCCCGAGATTGAGGCGAGGACACTGTGCTCAGTAGAACACGCTATCCGACACAGAGCTTAAACACGCACGCATATACTGATACTGATGGAGAGCCCAGGAGCGAGAGGAGCAGAACAAGCCAAAACATCGCACTCAAGGTCGCCAGATGGCCCACTCCTAGACAACGAGAGCCACACAACAGAACACACATACACCTGAGTCATGATGAGTGAGGTCTTCATGAGTCATGTTTAGTGAGATCTTCTGTAAGAGACAGGGAGGGGGGAAACTTTCCATATAAACAAGGTCCGCTGCGTTCGGACCTCAGATCTTTTCGTTTTGCTCTAACTAGAGGGTGAAATCTGATCTCCGGGTATAAATATCTGTATTAATAAAGACGATCGCTTTTTGTAAGACTTTTAATGTGTGAACATTCTCTGATAGGAACTCGGAGAAGTCTCTGACTTCTACACCTTTTAAGGATTAAGATTGGCAAGGTGTATAAAATAATTTTAAAGGAGACTAATCTGTGTTTTTGGAGACCATCTCCCGGTACGTTTGTGTTGATTGGTCCCAAATTATTAGCATAATACAACCCCTTAATTAGGACTGTTTAGGAATAAACTGACTTTCTATTTTGGTTTTGTGAAAATATGGGACAATAACGATTGATTCAAGCAGTCATTTTCTATTTAAGTTGTGGTTATATTGTTGGTGCTTGTTGTTTTTTATTCTGTTTTGCAATTCACACTTTAAATAGAATTGTAAATGTGAGATTTTGGTTAGCAAAATGTTTGTACCTGTTGCATTTTGTTTTACCAAAATATTTCCTCATTTGCTTTACTTTCCTCCTCACTTTTGTTAACATTTCACTTTAAAATGTATGTAGATAAAACTGCACTATGCAAAAACTGCTTGACATAGTTACAAATCTTTTTGTATTAACACAATCATTGTCTTACAAACAAATTTCCAGCAGTTTTTGTCTGTAGATAGTAGTAAAACAAAACGACAACTTTTATTACCTTTGATTTGATCAAACAATATCACCAAGAGTCTTCAAAATGTTGCTAACTTTGATAAACGCAATTATATAGCAATAACTTTAAAAATGATCATAGAAACTTCATTTGAATGAAAACATTTTCTATACTAGGCTGGACAGCTTTTACTGCATTTGATTTGAAAAAAGAATCACACCTAGATTTTATACACATTTTCTAACATTGAAAAACACAATATAGCAATAAGATTTTCCAGAATGTACATTAAAACTTTATTCCAAGTTATACACGTTCTATATTAGGCTGAACAACTTTGATTAGATGAAAAAATACTTAGAAAAATGCAATTATATTGCAATATCTTTTTTAAACATTATAATAGAAACTTTATTACAGGTTATTCTATACAAGGCTGGACAACTTATACACCTTTGATTTGATTAAAAAAATCACACCAAAATTTTATAAAACTTTTACAGGACTAAAATAGTTTGTCATTATAGCCCGGTATACAGTCAACACGTTGTTTTGCATTGACAACTATATAATATTTAGGTTTCATGGACACAGATTGAACCTACTCTAGGATAAAGCTGGTTTTGTTTTAGTTCTAGACTAGGCTTAATCGGGGTCAGCCCATAGCAATTTAATTACCCCTCCAAGTGAAAATAATGAACTACTCATCTTATTGGTTGTGGTTGGATGAAGAGATTTGTCAACATTAAAGCTTTTACAGTTTGAGTCTCACCATTCCAATTGTTCTTTCTTTAGTTTCTTCTAACTCTTCCTTTATCTCATTCAAATGAGTTCTGTTGAAATGCATTTACCCATCCCAAATATATAGTATTGAGGATTCTTACAACCATTACATTTTTTCTGAATTTCTTATAACAAAAATAGACTGACCACTTTCAAAAGAAAGTTCTTTGTTTCTGGCCTGTAACCCCTAAGTTCTTTGTGTGTTAACCCACAAACGCTGATGCTAAAGAGAACTTAGAATTTTTTTTACATACATTTTTCAAAAGGTTATTGCGATATAATAGTGTTTTTTAATGTTATCGTTGATACTTCAAAATATTTTGGATATATGACATATGAACATTTTGGAAAAAGTTATCGCTTTATAATTGCGTTTTTCAAAGTTTGCAGAATTCCAAAGACTAGGTGTGATTTTTTTTAAAAGAACAAAGGTTGTAAATGTTGTCCGGTCTAATAGAAAATATTTTGAAATCTTTGTCATGGTTATCAGTCAAGAATGCAAGTAGTTTTTACATTCAAATATGTTTACAGTAAATAATCTCTGAATATAAAATTAACTTTAACCCTTTGGAAATATACATGGATACAAAACCATGCAACCAGAGGAGCACATTTTCCATCGGAGGATCAACTGCTCATTCGATTTTCCAGTAGTGCTTTAGAATAATTCAACAATTACTTTACACTTATTTATTGTTTAAAAACTGTACTTCGCATTATCAATATTATTACGAACTAACTCATCACGCTTGATGAATATGGCCCCAGCCAGAGACTAATATATTAACATTATATAAACATGTTAGATAAGTGACTGAAATGGATAGAGTCTTAAAGTCCAATATCCACAATTTGAACATAATGGGGGAGGAATGCTGTTACAGGTCTATCAACCCAGAACGGCAGCTGATGATGTCCAACAGTCCAGGGAAACCTTCCATGAGGCAAACAACACAATTGAGTGTCTAGAACAGGGGAGGGCAAACTTTTTGGCTCAGTAGCCACATCAGGATTTCCAAATTAAATAGAGGGCCACATTTGTCTTGTAATTTGTTAATCGTGAATGATTAGCAGGCCAGAAAAGGGCAAAAGTTAAAACAAACATTTCAGTAAATCCCTTATAAAACTCAGACTCAGATGCCTAAGAATGGGCTGGTGAATTTGTTTTTAAAACCCCTCGCGGGCCGTAGTTTGCCAACCTCCGGTCTAGAACGCGGTCTTTTGTGATTTAGGTGCATCCTGTTTTTTTGGCCTTTGTTCTGTATGGGTCTTGATTTCCCCCAAAATTATATAACCACAAAAAAACAACAGAATCATGTAGTATAATGGTCTGTCTGTTTTTATGCGTGTTTAATAAAAAAAGAAAAGAAAATTTAACACATTTTTAAAAAGCATTTGTTTAAAAACAGAATTTCCTATTTGTAAATCTACTTCTGAAGATTTCTAGACGTATACTACAACATTTACAAATAGCTTTTACAACAATATTGCAAAGCACCTAACTCACTGTTTAATAGCCATCCAGGGGGACCAGGAACGATTAATATTAGGTAAAACATCCTGAAGAAGTTGTAACAATGGTTTCCCAGTTTCAGGCTAGACCCTATCACAATTCAATTAAAGAGTAGGTCCGTTATAACATACCATTACAACTCGATTAACAAAACAATTCACTTCTGGCAGTATAAATGTGAAATGGAAAATAAAAGAAGCTTTGGCACCATCAAACTGTGAAATAGGTAGACTGCTTTGATAGCATTGAAATAAATTCAGTTGCACTCACGTTTGTTTTAAAAGATTCAATTTTTCCCAACATAAAACTTGCAGAAGTATTAAGTCATACAGGGTTACATTTTTATGAATAAGTAAAGCTTAATTTCAGTGGCATTTATTTTATTTAATTCAAAAGTCAAGCATATTATATTAGCTAGAATAACAGTTACACATCAGGACTGGTTTAACCTAAGTTTTAACAATTGGTTTAGTAACAGTACGCCCTTTGAACCTTACTAAATTACATAGAATATTGATTATTAAAAAGCTTTTCGACAGAAATAACATTTTAAAGAGAACTTATTGGTATCCAAATCTCTTTACCAGACTATTTCTAATTGCCACAGAGTCAGGGAGTCCCGAGAAGAAGCACGTACATATAGATATGACGTCTAGAAAGTAAGCTTCACTGGTCCAACTCATCTGGAGCTGAAAATAAACATACATCTACATGAACAGTGGAAGAGCCAGAATTTGTTTTTCTAAGAGCATACAATTAAAGTCAGAATATAAAAACAATGTGAAAAAACTTTCATCACTAAATGTTATTTCATGGGAGAGTCCCTGCTTCAGGTTACTTACTGAGGAGAATTTCAGGTTGGTCCATCAATTGGCCGAATCCTGCAAAAGTGTGTGATCACATGGATTAATTCACTCAAGCGTCTATAAATATGATTGTAATTTGGCTAACTTTATTTGCCTATCTTCCTTGTTCTACCTCTGATTCTAAACCCTAACAATCGCAAACAGTTGCTTAGCAACAGACAATATGTTGACAATACGAACATCTGCGTAGTCTCTACACATTGAAATCGTAAGGGTTGTAAATCAACTTCAAACACAAACCCATCTTACCGAATTCGTTATTGCAAGTTATAGGCCCTGCTTCAACGCCAGAAACCCTCTTCCCATTCTGGTCCACACACCAGCAGAGTCGTTTGTCGGTCCAGCATTGCTTGGTCACGTAGTTGCCGTAAGGGTCACACGTAGGTCGGAAGATCTGCGTATTACCTTGTTCAATCTCTGCAGCCTCGAGCTGACACTTGGTAGGAGAGCCATCTACGGATAAAACAAACACCCAGCCTAGAACACCAACAAGCAGGCAACAGGAAGTACTGCAGTGGCTGGGGAAAAACACTACACGCAACATTTCGTACCTTGCTTGTGCACTTTGGTAAATGTCTCCTGAAAAAGGAAGCAAAAACAAAGAACTGAGAATGAAGACCTACACAAGAGCCCACTGAGCATTATAACCAGTGATACGTCACGGTCCACAGAGACTCACCTCAGCAGACGAGTCATCGTCCATCATCTTCATGCTGTTCATGGCGGCATGCTGCTTCATAGGGACAGCCACTACAGACAGAGAGAACTTCTCTTATAGATTCAATGAGGTCACATAATACGCACGTTTATTCTGAACCAGTCTAATTCTTCCAGATCTTGAGGGAACAGTCTCACCAGAGCGCCCTTTACTCAGCTCTTTCTTCAGGGAGTTGGCCTCTTCCTCCAGGGACTTAATATCACCCTTCTGACCCAGGACAAAGTAGGCAGTCAGAGCCTGGCCAGCGATGAGCAGGCACGCCAGGAGGGTGAGGCCAGCTATCTTCAATGCCCGCTTATTGGACCCTCTGTGAAGGATAGAGAAATAGAAACATTTCGAATAAAACATTATTATTGTTTTGGAGTGTTTTAGCTCCTCCAAATCACTTTCTATATTAACTAATCCATAAAAAAGTGATGAAGGATATTTAAGATTTAAATCAACTATCTTATGCCAACCTCTATGCTAGCATATACACAAGATCTATAACAGCAATGTGAGTTGTTGCCCAGACGCCTATCAGAGGTACGTATTTGTATGTGAATAAATAAGAAAACAATGTGAGACCGTTTTAATCTAATGTATTTTTAGCTTTCTTACCCAACTGTAGTTCCAACATTTATTGCAGTCTGCTCACTGGAAGCTCGGATCAGGGGTTCGCTCTGAGTCTCAGCCATCTTGCAGCAATCGGTTAGTTACCACCTTTCAAATTGTTTTTAATCTCAAATAGTTTAGCCAAAACACACCGTTTATAACCTACCTGAAGAGAAGTGACACAACTCTGGTTCATGGAAAGCCCCGGCTATTTAACAGAAGTTTAGGTCTGGGTCCTGTTTGGGCATTGCGGATTGGCCAACTGAGCAGCATCATCAGTTGTTGGCAGAAGATCTTTTGTACTCAAGAGGGAAGTAAACTCAACATGAATCCAATGGTTAGTTGGAATTTATAGGACCTTTTCAGACAAAGATTAGGTCAAGGAAACCCCCCTCCCCACACACAATGTCAAATGACAAACACCGATTGGTAAAATATTAAATGGATTTGAGAATCAAGTGCTTGATCTGGTGTGGTCAAAAACACATGGAACAGAATAAGGCAGCAGAATAAAACATGTCTTAACTCAGCCTCATGTTGTTTAGTTGAGAAGTTATTGCATAAACCACTGATTCTTGAGACACAGGACAAAACAGGGAGCAATATTTTTATGAGAAAACATGTGCTCAAATGAAATCTTATGTATCTAAAATGTACTAAGTTTTTTTCCTTTTTAAACCCAATAGCAGCTTAAAACCAACAATTGCGGGACGTGTTTTGTCTCATGTCTCAAGAACCACATGTTGTAATGTCTCCTAATATCTTCAACAGGGTTGTCCAACTCATTTGGTCCACAGGGCCACAAATGGAAACCAAGTCCATTTGAAGAGAAAGGTGTTACAAGGTGTTACTCAAAGTTTCATGACACATTTAATTGGCAGCAGGCAACTAAATCATGTTCTGGCAAAATCAATCTAATAGGTTAATTTAAAGGTTAGACTATGGTATTGAATCAATAAATCAGATTTCAGAGTGTATATATCAAAGCAAATATTTAAATAGCTATAGCACCATCTATTGGTAAAACAATGCAATGGCACAGAGAGACTACTTTACTAACATTATATTTACTTCAATTGGAACGGTGCCGTCATTGAGGGAAAATATTCCTACACACAAGTATTCAGTCAGACAAAACACAAAAAAAAGGCAGGGTTCAAAAGTAGCACTCATAGCTAACCCAGCCATTGTGTGTAGGTTTATTGCGCGAGTCTAGTACACAACAAAGAAAAACAAATAGGTTCAGGCCCAAGAGACTACTCCTACCATGGCTAACGCGAGTGACATTAGAGACAATTAAGGAGGGAGTTATGTTTTGCGTTGTGTGTCGTGTCAACGTAAAGGAAAAGTGCAGTGCAGAGGCAATTCCTTTACTGTTGTCGCAACAACCATGAAACTGGATAATATATTAGTTCACAACGCCAGTGACTAGTACCCTCATCATTAAATGCAAAAAAGCACAAAACTGTACGGCGCTGCCGCATTGCCAGAAAAGCAAGGATCCTAGTCGAAGTTCGAATGGATGTTTGAGTAAATTAACTTAACATGTTGTTTAATGGTTTTGTTAGCTAGTTGGCCAGAGTATTATTGTTTAAATGTAAGATAATTGATTATCTATTTTTGTTGCGGTTTGGATGAAGAGGTCGATGTGGAGAACACCTGCAGAAACGACACGAACTGTAGCTTGTTCATGTCGCCGTCATGGCACCCATCAGTGTGTGGGATGTATTAAGCAATAAAGTCCTCGAAGTTGATGTGTTCGAAGGAAAATGGCAAACGTAAGGATCTCAGCGACTTTGACCAGGGCCAAATAGTGATGGTGTAGTGGAGTCTATGCCTCGACGGGTCAGCGCTGTGTTGGTGGCTAGGGGACCTACACAACATTAGGCCGGTTGGTTATGGCTGATCGGTGTATTGAAATGAACTAGTAACAACTGGCGTTTTAACTTGTGAATTCCTCTAAAATTTGGAAATGTAATTCATATTCATTTAAATATTAAATCTTTCATAAAATGTCCATCTTGCACTTAAATGTGAATACTATGGAATGCATTAATCGTACACATTCGTGTTGAAAGTTTAATGTTCGTTATTATAGCAGCACCCTTCTTTGATATTGATTGAGGATCATATACTAGAACAAGACGATATGCTAAATACTACCCATTGCAATAGTTAAAAGCTATGTATTGTTTGGCTGGTAAATATTTTGGTTAAAAAAGTTAATTTTCAACCCTGTGCATAGGGACATAACATGTAATGACACCTTATTATCCAAAAAAACAAAACAAATGTTGGAATTAACCTTTTATTGAGTGAAAATCTCAAGATAAGCAGATTTACAGACGACGTCCACGGCGACCGCCCTTTCTGCGGGTGCTGTCTGAGGGGATGGGGGTGACGTCCTCTGGAACGAGAGAACACATTGGTGGGATTCACATCAACATACCTTTTACTATTTCACCATCTGAAGGGCATTGAACTCCTACACTAGGGCAACACTGATAGCAAAAAAACATATACATAAACAGGTAAAGAAGCTTAAACAAATCCAAAACATGTTATTGTTTTAATATTGTAAGACCAGAGAAAAACATGTCACGAAAGACAAAAAAGGATGGAAAACAAATACAAGCCAACAATAAACTCTCGTAGGCGAGAAAACCCAACCCTTTTTCAGAATTCCAGGTCAGACCTCTAACATCGGGACCATCTACTGATCCAAGGAGACGGGTTGAGGACATCCATGATCCAGATCTTACCAATGCGTCCGATCTTCATGCCAGAACGTGCCAGGGCACGGAGAGCAGACTGTGCACCTGGTCCCGGGGTCTTGGTTCTTGAAAGACAAATGGTAACATTATGCAGTGCTAAACACAATCAAATTATGGTCAACCACAGAAATGTTGTATTTCAGATATCCAAAAATGAGGTTGCACTGTAGGAGAATGGACCATTTCAAAGAAACCCATCGGCAGAGCTTAACGGCACATCTGATTAACTAAGCCAAAGGAAGACATGTAAAACTGCTTACCCAGTCAGGACCTGCCCATGGATACTCAAATAAATCCACATTGAAGTACTCACACAGCTCTTTGTAAGTCCCAACCACCAAAACCAACGTAAAGGGTTAAGCCACTTGCTTAAGGGCACAATGTTTCAAATTCCCAAACCGGGAACATTCTCAAAGACAGCAACATCCTTACCACTTGACAGATAATATTTCTCAAAACTACTAGTCAGCAGTGAAGCGTACAACTCAGTGCTCCAATAAACAAGCACAATCTTGGGAGACAGAAATACTACCACGCATCCCTAAAGGAGCGAGAGGCGGCGGATATGCTGAAAAGGAGCAACCAGCGCATCTGGGGAGGAGCAACCAGCGCATCTGGGGAGGAGCAACCAGCGCATCTGGGGAGGAGCAACCAGCGCATCTGGGGAGGAGCAACCAGCGCATCTGGGGAGGAGCAACCAGCGCATCTGGGGAGGAGCAACCAGCGCATCTGGGGAGGAGCAACCAGCGCATCTGGGGAGGAGCAACCAGCGCACCAGAGGCGAATACAGGAGGGCCTACGACCAGACGGAGGGATTCCTTACCTGTTGCCACCTGTGGCCCTCAGCTTGATGTGCAGGGCGGTGATCCCGAGTTCCTTGCACCTCTGGGCAACGTCCTGGGCAGCCAACATGGCCGCATAGGGGGAGGACTCGTCTCTGTCGGCCTTCACCTTCATACCACCGGTCACACGGCAGATAGTTTCCCTGGAGGGGGGCACGGACATATGAAGAGGCTGCAGGCCACTAAAGCACAGGCATTCTCACACGCCAGGCAATTTAACTCAGCGCCAGGTAGAAATAAGCTAACAGTTTGCACAACCAACATATGCGTGAACCCAGATTTGACAGCCACAGATACAGGGTAAGCTACATGCCATGGCAACGGGAGCCGTACTCACTTGCCGGAGAGATCCGTGACATGGACGAAGGTGTCGTTGAAGGATGCAAAGATGTGGCAGACTCCGAAGACATTCTCGCCTTCGGCAACCTGGGGTCCCAGGGCAATGACCTGTTCTTCCTTCTTTTCCTTACCCTTACGTGGTGCCATAGCTGAAACAACAGTGCATTCACAGGGTCATTCAACCAGTCCATCACTTGCATCCCAAAGACACCCAAGACACGAGAATTATCCAATTATCAGCCGAGACACTGGTGAAGATGGTACATCGGCAGACACACAAGTCCTTTACTACTGCATTTGTAATTACCAAATAACACATTGATTAGCAAAGTTACGTCAGGTCGCTAGCTAAAAGACCAACTTGAGATTCAAACATCACATGGCACCAGACCGACAAGTACAAGAGTAAGCCGGCGTTAATTGTCGTTCCCAGACAGAGCAAAATGTAAAACACACGACTATAATGAAGAACACATGTTAATGTCACAGCAATGCAGCATTGTCTAACAATCGACCCTATCATATCAACCAACCACGACGACAGCAGTCTAGATAGCCTAGCTTGGTAGCTAATCATTAGCATGGTTCTAGCGACCCGCCTGTTGTAAACACATTCAAATGTTTAAGACTTCGCCGCAGAAAGAAGCAATTCGATGAAAAAAACACTGTTAACAAAGCAACAAATCACCCTAAACATCGTTGAGGGAGCAAACTTGCAGGCCTAGCTTAAGTGATGAAACCCGCAGCTTGCTGCAGACTATAACGTAGACTCAATCGACAAACTCCTAAAGCTTTTTTCAGTCAAATTGTACATTTTCCAAGACTATCCAAGTTCAGTTAATCGATTAAAAACACAATGGGAACTATATTATTTAATGGAAACGTGATTACTTTGGATATAACTTCAGCGATAATTTACCTGTGTGTGTCTCTTGTAAAGCCGAAACAGGAAAGGAAAGATTCACTGCTACCGGGTTGAGAGTTCAAGCGGTTTCTCCGGAAGTTTAACCCGTCACGTCACTGCCATCAAGCGGTTCAAATGTATGCTACACCAACACGCTCAAAACTATCTATATTATCTGTTTGGTCTGCAGATTGCTGATAGTACAATGTTGTTGTTTTAAAGAATATTATTCTATTTCGTCTATTACCCTATATCATGAATATTTCTATGTAATTAATTGCATTGAAGAATACCATGCCAATTGTTAAATCTTTAATAATAATTAAAACTGTCACATGAAAAAGTTTATGTTCATAGTCCACGCAACAACAAATCTTATTGAAAATAATCATATAGCAAACCTGCTGAGTGGTTGTTGTTTTGATCTTATGAGGACAGGAGGACCTCTGGCTTGTCCTTGACTGTCTTGGGAAAGTGAGAGAAATCACCCCACTATCACGTCATCATCGTGCCACCATCATGCCACCATCACACAACCAATGTTCATCCGTTATTCCTTACGGGATGGAGGATCAGAGATTAGCATAGTGGGAAGGCCAAATATCATTGTATAACCATACTGTATAAAAGTGTATGTCCGATGCTTGGAAGTCAGTTGTTCTGCAGTCCAGCACGACTTTATGTCCTTAATAAAGTCCACCGTTGAATTAAAAAACTCCTGAGTCAAGAGGAGTTTCTACCCAGACAACCTTTACCATCGTACCTAATTATTATGGTCGTTGAAATGCTAGCAATGGGAATTAGAGTTTAACAAAACAATTAGAGCTTATAAGACTGAGAATAAAAGCTTATCATAACATTGAGCATTAGAGCGTATAACATTGAGAATTTTACCTTATCATAACATTGAGAATTAAAGCTTATCATTACATTGAGTATTAGAGCGTATAACATTGAGAATTTTACCTTATCATAACATTGAGAATTAAAGCTTATCATAACATTGTGGGTGAAAGATTAATGGTTGAGAATCAAAAGTGTCTCTTTGTTCTGTGTTGAGTCCTCATTATCAATAGCGTGGTCTTGAACTCCTTAATCATTTCTCAAGCTTCTTTGCACTAAAACCCCACTAATATTTTTAGCTTTGATAGGAGTTACTCAGATTAATTTCCTGGTATTGTTGTAATTTATATATTTTTTCATAAGAATCTTTTTTTAATGGGGTGAATATTTCAATTTATCTAAAAGAAAAAACTACAAAAATCCAACAGAGCTATTAATACATGATTGTGAATCTGGAGGAATACATCTCTTAATTGGTGAACCTTTGACCCTATAACATGAAGCCTTAATTATAGTGAAATTAATAAATTAATAAGTCCAAACTGGTATTAATGAAAGAAAGATCAATGTTCTTACAAACGATTAGTGACATAACACAGACAATGAACAAGTGTGTATGCAATGTACAAAGGTATAATCCACTCATTGCAGCCATATTCTTGAAAATGCAGTTAAAAAAACAAGTATTGTGCAAATGAACATATAGCTAATATACATGTATAAAAAATGCAGATTAATTCAAAGGCAAAATAAATACTCACCACCATTTTGTGCTCAGGTCCCTTCTCTTTGGGTTGACCGCATGCCCAGGTCAAACTGAACTACTGGGTTGTAGGAACATCAACATGTTCTGATTTTGTTTGAGCTACAAAAGTGTATTATCCACTCTAACCAACATATAAAATCTAGATAAATATCTGGATAGTTCACCTGTCCTGGTTTGGTTAAAAAAGAAAACATATAAGATATATAGCATGAAAAAAAGTAAAAAAGTGACATGCTAGTGACTTTTTAAAAATCATCTCATACAATATTTCAGAAACAGTATTTTTCATACAAAGCTGAGAAAGACAAACAACAGATGTATATAAGGAGATTTAAATCAATGAGAGTTGAATGCTGGAATCAGCATTCAAATTAATCAAATCCTGTGACATATGGACTACATTAAACTCTGTAATAATTAATAAAAAATATATATATATGTTTGTTTTGGGTTTTCTTAATATACAGTAGGGAGAACAAGTATTTGATACACTGCCGATTTTGCAGGTTTTCCTACTTACAAAGCATGTAGAGGTCTGTAATTTTTATCATAGGTACACTTCAATCACATTGTATGATTTTTAAGTAATTAATTAGCATTTTATTGCATGACATAAGTATTTGATACATCAGAAAAGCAGAACTTAATATCTGGTACAGAAACCTTTGTTTGCAATTACAGAGATCATACGTTTCCTGTAGTTCTTGACCAGGTTTGCACACACTGCAGCAGGGATTTTGGCCCACTCCTCCATACAGACCTTCTCCAGATCCTTCAGGTTTCAGGGCTGTCGCTAGGCAATATGGACTTTGAGCTCCCTCCAAAGATTTTCTATTGGGTTCAGGTTTGGAGACTGGCTAGGCCACTCCAGGACCTTGAGATGCTTCCTACGGAGCCACTCCTTAGTTGCCCTGGCTGTGTGTTTCGGGTCGTTGTCATGCTGGAAGACCCAGCCACGACCCATCTTCAATGCTCTTACTGAGGGAAGGAGGTTGTTGGCCAAGATCTCGCGATACATGGCCCCATCCATCCTCCCCTCAATGCGGTGCAGTCATCCTGTCCCCTTTGCAGAAGAGCATCCCCAAAGAATGATGTTTCCACCTCCATGCTTCACGGTTGGGATGGTGTTCTTAAGGTTGTACTCATCCTTCTTCTTCCTCCAAACATGGCGAGTGGAGTTTAGACCAAAAAGCTCTATTTTTGTCTCATCAGACCACATGACCTTCTCCCATTCCTCCTCTGGGTCATCCAGATGGTCATTGGCAAACTTCAGATGGGCCTGGACATGCGCTGGCTTGAGCAGGGGGACCTTGCGTGCGCTGCAGGATTTTAATCCATGACGGCGTAGTGTGTTACTAATGGTTTTCTTTGAGACTGTGGTCCCAGCTCTCTTCAGGTCATTGACCAGGTCCTGCCGTGTAGTTCTGGGCTGCTCCCTCACCTTCCTCATGATCATTGATGCCCCACGAGGTGAGATCTTGCATGGAGCCCCAGACCGAGGGTGATTGACCGTCATCTTGAACTTCTTCCATTTTCTAATAAATGCGCCAACAGTTGTTACCTGCTCACCAAGCTGCTTGCCTATTGTCCTGTAGCCCATCCCAGCCTGGTGCAGGTCTAAAATTTCATCCCTGATGTCCTTACACAGCTCTCTGGCCTTGGCCATTGTGGAGAGGTTGGAGTCTGTTTGATTGAATGTGTGGACAGGTGTCTTTTCTACAGGTAACAAGTCCAAACAGGTGCAGTTAATACAGGTAATGAGTGGAGAACAGGAGGGCTTCTTAAAGACAACCTAACAGGTCTGTGAGAGACGGAATTCTTACTGGTTGGTAGGTGATAAAAATTACAGACCTCTACATGCTTTGTATGTAGGAAAACCTGCAAAATCGGCAGTGTATCAAATACTTGTTCTCCCCACTGTACATTAAACATTTCAGGTTTACAGAACAGATCCAGATTCATACTACTTAGAGAACGAGACAAACATCTCTGGAGAAAAATGAAGAGACCACTGGACCTTTTTATTACTTTTCCAAAAAAGTATAAAAGGAGGTTGCTAATGAGGAACTGAAGTGTTCAACTTGCATTGGTCTCGTAAATTAAACCCTTTTGTTCCTCACTCAATACTTTCCTTTTCAACTTTTTTGGGAAAAGGTACCACGTCTGTCATATTTTTTCCATATGAGCCCCACCCATGTGGAAAACACTCCTGTATAAGTACCAACATAAAACCAATGTCACTTCACATTCAGAGCTTTTGGGTGTCAGTGTAAGTATCAAATATGAATATCCCATCTGTAATTCAACAAAATCAGATAATTGGTCAGGGATCTACACAATCGTTCAAAAGTTTGGGGTCACTGAAAGAAAAGCCCATTTGTTTGTCCATTAAAATAACATCAAATTGATCAGAATTACCTTGTAGACATTGTTAATTTGGTAAATAACTATTGTAGCTGGAAAGGCAGATTTTTCTATGGACTATCTACAGTGGGGAGAACAAGTATTTGATATACTGCCGATTTTGCAGGTTTTCTTACTTACAAAGGTCTGTCATTTTTATCATAGGTACACTTCAACTGTGAGAGACAGAATCTAAAACAAAAATCCAGAAAATCACATTGTATGTTTTTTGAGTATTTGGTAAATTATCGCTGTATTTTATTGCATGACATAAGTATTTGATACATCAGAAAAGCAGAACTTAATATTTGGTACAGAAACCTTTGTTTGCAATGACAAAATATTTGCAAAACTAAAATTATAAACATTTTAAAGAAAAAAAGATGAAGGCAAAAGCAATTGAATAACTATGCATTAGAGCCCCATGGTGGTGGATGGGGAGCCGGAATGGGCATCGAGGGTCTGTTTCTTTCCATTGGAAACAGTTGGGTGGTTTCTGGCTGTTTTGGTCTGGGGTGGTTCTGGATGGTTCTCCAAGAGAAATGGAGCTGTAGGGGGTGCAGTTGGACTGTTGGAGGTGGTGCAGGAAACCGGTGTTGAATCTGTGAGCAGCCCTCTCCGGGTGGAAGTCTGGTGTTTGGTCCCTCCTCCACGCCTCTTCCAGGTTGCTGCTGGCTGTGATCCCAGGGTCTGGGTGATACCGGGGTCCGGGGGATACCGGGGTCCGGGTGATACCGGGGTCCGGGGGATACCGGGGTCCGGGTGATACCGGGGTCCGGGGGATACCGGGGTCCGGGGGATACCGGGGTCCGGGTGATACCGGGGTCCGGGGGATACCGGGGTCCGGGTGATACCGGGGTCCGGGGGATACCGGGGTCCGGGGGATACCGGGGTCCGGGTGATACCGGGGGTGATACCAGGGTCTGGGTGATACTGATTCTGAACTGGTGCTGGACCTGCAGGGGAGACGAAGGACAACATTATGTAATGTACTAAGAGTTGAACATTTAGAACAATCGTATAGGATTTGTAATGGTTGAAAATAAATTAGTTCAATAACCATGTCTCTGTCATTACCAAATATGGTTATGCGTGGTAAGAGAGTTTAATTAATAGTGCAATCCAAATTATACTGCAGGTGTGGCTTAATACATTACACAACTCCTTTAAGCAAATACAACTCACATCTGGACCCCTTTTGAGTTGTATCAACTGAACATATTGGTGTATGTTTTCTCAGTAGTCATCAGTGTGCTATAAACAGATATGTTTACCAGCCCGGACCCTGTACACTTAAAACTACGATGACGGATTTCCTTGTTTTTTGGGGAGTTCTGTGAACTTATTCAGTTTTTCAGTGTATTGCGTATTTGGAACTGTAATCAAGAATGCAGTCAAATCACGTTTCTGTCTAAACCTGGTTCTTCACAGCGATTATAAACAGAAAACCTTACATGGTCATTTAGACTATTAAATTAGTTCAATACCATAATGTTCAGAAGGATCACTGAGGCAGCATGCCTCCTCTTTATAGTGTGTGGGTGGCAGCTCTGAGCTGAGAGGCTGGGGTAAATAACAATAGCAGTGTGTGCGTGTGCATATGGGTGTGTGAGTGAGAGAGAAAGGAAGAGAGCGTGCGCACTGACAAACACACACACACACCAACGCCATATGCACCTGCGGCCCTACTCCAACATGGTTATTACTACTGACATGGATTGTGGTCAGGAGTGCGTCTTTAACGAAAGGCGTAGCTATTCTGTTGTGCTACATTGAGGAGAAGTTTCCGCTTCCTGCTATTAAAACATTGAACTTGCGAGCGTACATGGTTTCAAATGATCGCTGCAGAACAGAAAAGCTGGAATAGTTAGCAACAGAGGCACGGAATTCTGGGATTATGAAAGCGCAACTAAAAGCTGAAAGAAGTGCTGAGAATATTTGCATGACTAAGTCAGGAAGCTGAATGACACAAGTCATTTTTATTTAATAGCCAAAACACCTTCAGTATGTCGGAGAGAGGGGGTCTCCCACGGACTGCAGGCACACCATCCCCAAATTTGCTGTCGTCTAAGACCGTCACGATCGCCCCGAACCGTCCGGTTCAAATGAACCTGTATGCGACCTGGGAAATTGATCGCTCATCTCCAAGCTGTGTACCCAGGTATGGCAGCCTTCAAACACACCATGTCTTAACGTTTTGAATAGCTTCGTTAACTTGTTGTTCTGACAATCGAGATTACGTTTTTTTTAATTAGGTGAGACTATGAAATCTGGTAGAAATCTCAATTTTGGTTAAGTAGAAACTATGATGTCTGGGTACAATACCAGAAACAAATAACATATTTGCAGTGAGTTGATATAGATGACAATAAACATGACTATTAAAGTTGAAACAATTAATGTATACTTCTGAATTACTCAACCTTGTGCCAGTTTAATGTGACAGCTCGTTTTATTTAGACTATTAGGTCAGGTGACTGATGATTGGGTTGATTCAGACATTGCTAGTAATTAAGACAGTACAGAGTCACATAGTGGAGATGCAGTTATGGTCTTTAGAGGTAGGTGATTGTTGCAGTTAGGGAATATTCTGGAAGTGTCTTAAATTAAAGGGGTGTTCTACGGACAAACACAAAGGACCAACACACCATTGTAAACATCTCAGGGATGCGGTTGGAGAATTGTAACTACTCAAATCGTAGACCGACCTATGGATTCATAAGATGAAGATGTAACAGAAGTACAGGGCAGCATGTGCACAGATCATTACAAAATAAATAAAAAGTAACATGGGAGGGTCCAGCCTTCCTTAAAGATGAGGAACGTTGTCTCGTCTGGTCCCAACCGTATGAGTGTGTGCCGACACATTATGCCCAAACCCAAAGACCTAGAAGAAAAGTTATTGATCAGTCAGGAGGGTATGTCAAAGCAATTTCCACACTTTTCCACTGTCCAACGGATCAATTACAAATTCTACATCACTAGCAGGATATATCTAGGATAGGTCAGTTCACCAAATTCAAGCCAAGAGTCAACTAATTTATTCTAATAGAAGTCTTTACAAAACAGAGTGGAACATTAGCAGATCTACTAGCCACTCGGTGGAGTCATTGTTAAAGTGCATGAGTCAATTGTCTGAGCCAACTGGCAGAGTCAAAGCCCAAATCCTATGGAAAGACTACGGGGGCCAGTGGATGTGAGAAAACTCTGGGACATGACTCAGATGAAGCAGTGAAGAAGAGGGGCAACTATTCCTCCCAGTTGAATTGAATGTTTTGATGCTATACAGTTTTTGTTTACAACTTCATTGTTTAAAACAGAGTAAACATTAATTACATTTTAAATTCAGAAAATGTATATTGCGGTTGTGGATTCTTGCTAAAGAAAAGTATCACCATTACAATTAGAAACCAAGGGAAACCGTTGATATAAAGAAAGACTATCATGAGATGTGTTTCTTAGGTATCTTGAAAAGATATACGTTAACAAGGTAAGGTATATAAGAGTATAGATTGTCAGACAGGCTCCATACATTAAAAATAAATCGCTCACTTCATGCAAACACACATTCTGACATTGGAGAATTCACTATTTTTGGCAAATCTGTGACAGTTTTATCAAAATGGACATGAGAAACTGTCAGATACATCCACAGCACCCAGGGATCTTGCATGGGGAAGGTTTGGTGTTGGTCAGGGATGCCTTGTGATAGATACATTCTTCTCTAAGCATAAAGGTACTGAAGAAAGTGCTGAAGATAAGCAGAATTGCCTGGTGAGATGTGCCTCCTTGGAAACGTCTCAATCCTTGATGCTCCTCGCCTGCCAGGAGTTGCTGCAATGACGCAGGCTTATTCAGAACTGACCCTGTTTACCCTGAGGGAAATGCCTGAGCCCATGAAATTGTTGAGAAATAATTAAATCAGATTACCTCCCTCTTACGAGGTTTGCCCCATATTTCCCCACATTTCTGTAGATTTGTTCTTTTTTTCTTTAAATGCTTTTACTGTTTTGTAATATTAAAATATGAATCACTTCACATATTTAACCTTCACACACGAAGCTTTTGTATGACTCTATTAAAAAAAGGTGCTTGGCACCAGAGCAAAACATTAAGAGGACATAGCAAAAGTGAATGCACTTTTTATAGCATAAAGCGTATCCTGCTGAATTTGCCAGATACCTAATGTTTTATGTAGTTGCCCGCCAAAAACAACATATAATTACTCCACAATAACAAATATAACCATGGATCAATGTTTCAGCTTGGGCTAAATAAAGAGTTTGAAGTTGAACCACAGGCAATATACACAGCCAGTAAAACTGCATTAGCTATTATCCACCATCACAGCACGGAGTGTGAAGCTAACGGCAGCTACCCAGCAGGAGTAACACCAAGCAGTTAATATATGGTTCTGCTCAAGAGTAAAATGTTCAAAAGACTTTATCACAGAGTAGTTGGTCTCACAGGCAGAGACATTGTCGTGGAAAATACTTCAGTTCCCAACTCAAAAGGATGCAAGAACGTCTGAGGTTTTGGAATCAAATAGACTTTAATGAACGTCATCATAAAGCCGGGCAGTTTCTGCAGAAAAGACCAAAGTACAACTTTCCAACACACACATTTATTCCATGTCCTGTCTCATGTCCCATTCAACAGACCCTCCCACTCATGACACGCTATAGGCGGTCCATCCTCCTAGATTCACTAATTACCTCCCCCCTTAACACTTGTACCTTGTTGTGGGGGGTGTTTGGGACATCATGCAACTCATGAGCCCCCTGACCTCAAAAGATCCCAAAGGCCTAGGAAGAGTTACAACAGGCAGATAAGATAGCAATTATCTGCATTACCAAAAAACAAATCCAGTGCTTGACCAGAGAGAGAAATCATGGTGTCATCTGGTGAATTTTCTGACTTTACATTTTAGTGTTCTCTGTGTCCCAGTGCTTGTACTATTATTCTGTGCATACTTGATTTTATGAATAGATATTGATTAGCGTTATTTATCAATACATGCAGTTCAATATATTCATTGCTTATGAGTATATGACATCTTATTGCAGTGGTTCTTAACCCGTTCCTCAGGGAACCCCAGACATGCCACATCTTAGCTGCAGCCCGGAACAAGCACAACAGATACACTAATCAAGGGCGCTAAGCTAAAGGGTAGTTCAAATACCCGGACTGGCTGGGGTTCCCTGAGGAATGGGTTAAGAACCACTGGCTTATTGATTATTAAAATGTTACTTCTATAATACTATGGTTACTTAATTGATTCCTTAGTGAATTCAATATGTGGATATGTGAAACACAAAAATTCCCCTACAACATCTGATCTCTATTTGTATTTGATCTGTATTCATCATCTTTTTTGCACAATACTCGTAGCAAAGACAATACTTCTAGCAAAGACATCAGACTCTAACCCCACACACACACACATAGCTGCCATTACTGTTTGTTACCTACGCACCGTTTCTCCAACCTACAAGTAAGTGATGTGTTTATAAACCTACATTTGGACTGTGATACCCCTGCCAGTTTACTGGTAATCATATCATTTAGAATGTGTTCTATTTCATTCATATCACTATATATTCCATTGCTACTTATATATTATTTTTAAATGTTCTGTACTTCTACATGCATGTATACAGAACCCATGTAAGCCCCATAACTAAGCGTTTCACCGTTAGTCTACAGAAGTGGTCCACAAGCATGTGACAAATGCAATGCTATTAGAACGTGTTGTCTAATACAAGCCTACATACCAACACCTACAGACCGTGGCTAATCAGGGCCATGTTCTTCCATTATGACTTCTTATAGATTATGGCACGGTTCCATTGTTCACATTTTTCTGCAACTGCTCTTGTCTTATCGTCTTCTGCGGATGTTAAGTTGTAGCGCCAGGGAATAGGATGGGAGAGGGGGTGGATTCTGGAGGGTCCCCTCCGAAAGGTAAAGGGTGCCTGTGGGGGTGCTTACTTTGGCAGGGGAAATAAAGAGAGAATGTGGGTGGATTTAAAGGAGAGCTGGTTAGAAATAATTAGCTTTTTGTAGGCTGTTCCAGACGCTGTATGGTGAGCTCTGAAAATAGAATGCTGACCAGTCTTCCAGTTACTGTGTGCTGTGAACAGTCCAGGCTGTTGGCCTAGACTTGACGGCCATCTTGATTTGTCCCTCTGTTAATAATACATTTGGTGGGATATTGCTTCTTTTCCACACAAAATGTGTGTCTCATTATTAATGTGCAAGTTGGATTTCTCATGTTGACTTACAACTCCCCCCAAAACAACCTCAGGTTGTGGGGTCAAGGCCATTGTCAAGCAACCCTAGAGCAGATTTTCACCTTGTCATCTTGCTGAATTAAAAGGAAGCAACCTTTTATTACAGGCCTGACCTTCTAACTACTAGTGTATCTGCTGCATATTCCTGAGAAAAGTACTTATTAAGCCTGGGAGGCATATAATCACTTTAGATCTTTCAATTCAGCCTCCAGTGACATGCCCGTTTGGCATCTGGCTTTTATTACAAAAATATAAATGAAATGAACTATAAATGAAGGCCCAGAAATATCCTTACCCAATCAGCTGTTCTCTGCTAGCTCTCTCTCTCCCTTCTATCTATTTTTCTAGTCTGTTTGGCTCTTTCTCCCTCTATTACAAGAGGCCAAGGCATGTATTAGATGTGATGTTGTTGTGAGGACCAGCAGATGAGGCTTTTGATTAAGGGTCGAAGTGTGGTTTATTTTTACACAAGTCACCCCGTGTTATTATCTGATCTTACTGAAGCTAGCAGTTTGTAATTAAAGGTTATACCAAATGAAACGCTGCAATTAGGCAAGGCTTTAGACGAGCTAGGTTGGTTGCAGTACTACTCTTATAATCTTTAACAAAATTATCTTTAAAATGCGGATGTCACTCCTCTCCACTTTCATGTGAAGATTTCTAATGATACGCCTACAGTGATGTGAAAAAGTAAATACACCCCCTGGGAAGTTGTCTTTTAACAATTCACACAATAACAGTTACTCTGTAAACGTTTAGTACAATTAAAATGATCCGAACTGCAAATGTATATATGTGGGAAAGGATACTACATTGCATCAAAAAATATACATTAGTAGCAGTTGCACTAAAACAGGTGCAAATTATTAGAAAGTTATTAGAGTGCCACTTCCAGCCTTTCTTAAAGATCCTTCTAAGCCTTTAATCAAACCCACAGTTGCTGATGCTTCAGATATTCAACTAGTCTAAAAAAGGCCACTTTACTTGCTTTACTTTAATCAGCACAACAGTGTTAACATAATTGCAAAAGGGTTTTCTAATAATCACTTATTAGAACACAGGACTAATGGTTGCTGATAACGGGCCTCTGCACGCCTATGGAGATATTCCATAAAAAATCCGCCGTTTCCAGCAACAGTAGTCACATACAACTTGCCTACAGAACACTGTAATTGTGATCAATTTGATGTTATTTTAATGGACAAAATACAAAAAAACAATGACATTCCTAAGTTACTTTTGAATGGTAGGAAACATGCTTTTTCAGAAGACTTTATTAGTAAAAAGAAAGCTTCGGGTGCCACTTCTGATCCAAGAGGCCGCTAAGATGGATGCATCTTGTGCCCACATACGGTGGCCTGTCTTTCTGCTGCTTTTAAGAAACTGCATATTGGACACACCGGGGACTTCTAGATGGTTCGCTTTTAAATAGAGGCTGTCGCCACATTGCAGTAAACGCAGAAGTATTGGCATTCTTCATGAAAGGGAATGAAAAAATCACTAGCAGACTTTTTGCAAGATTCCAGGATATTTCACTACTCTTACATTGTACAGTGCTATGACATTCTAATCTTAGTCCAAAGCCAGCTTTCTTTCTCCAAGAAACTTAGGGATGTTTGCTTAAAAGATGTAGTGGACCAATCAACTTCCCAAGACCTCAATGCTATGGAACATTTGAGTGTGTCAACTCACCCGCTACAGAGGCCATCAAGGCTGAATGGACCTAGGCACTGGACATAGGCACTGAATGGACCTAGGCACTGGACATAGGCACTGAATGGACCTAGGCACTGGACATAGGCACTGAATGGACCTAGGCACTGGACATAGGCACTGAATGGACCTAGGCACTGGACATAGGCACTGAATGGACCTAGGCACTGGACATAGGCACTGAATGGACCTAGGCACT